>WUAT03000006.1:2930183-2942605 GCA_010015005.3 Ulmus americana
TATATATATATATATATATATATATATATATATTTTAAACTTTATATTTATTAAAATAGTTTATTATATCTTATATTTATTTTAAAGTAATTTCTTTAAAAAATTATATTTTTATTTGTTATAATATTTACATATAACTTTATATAATATAAAAATAATTTTTACAATATATAAATTAAAATATTTAAATAATAAAATAAATTTATAAATGCAAAGAGAATTACAATGGTATAAAAAAATAATAAAATTTTATTATGCTATTGTAATTCTCTTTACTTTATAAAGATATTATTACAATATGATATAAGATATACTGTAGAATTATATTTTATTTATAACCTCATAAGAAGCTCAAACATAGTATAGCTTCGATGTGGGACTCCATAACATCAATGAGAGTATTACTTGTAGTTTACCAAGTTGGGAGGAACCTACATTATTTAATTTTACTGATTACGCATCATAAATTACAATATAAATTCTTATACTTATTTTTAAAAGAAGCTCCTATAAAATATCAAAATCAATCACTAATAGGCTATTATCAATTATAATATTTATTAATTTTGATTAATTTATTCTAGTCCAAGTCCCGTGTTTAAAACATTGTCCTTATTCCCAAAGACATAGTTTTAAAAAAGATGTTTCTTTGAGTGCACATAGTTTGTACATGACTTAGGTTAGGGTGGGGATTTTTTTGTCCCGTGGCCATAGTCCCCATTTCTAACAATCTCACCCCTAATATCACCAAAATGATAAGATCTCTAACAACCTAATCAACTTTCTCTTTTGTAACTAAGGCATTCTTTTGCTTCAATTTTTCTTATTTGTCAATCCACATATTTTTCTCATTATTAAAATCCGCATTCAAGAAAAAAGTGTTAAAATATAAAACTATTATGGACTCAACTCTTAAAAACTTAAATTTTGAGAAAAATAGTAAACTAACATATATCTATTATCATTTGATGGCTAATGAAAATTCAAAGGATACTTTATTTTTCTTAGGATTGGTTAATATATATATATATATAGAGAGAGAGAGAGAGAGAGAGAGATTATACATATGCAATTAGGTAAAGTTTGTTTTCATTGTTTTAGGCAACAACTCTCAAACACTACTCATAATTCATTCTCCAATGAAGTGATTAGAAGGGCTATATAATAAAAACAAATCCACTTTACATAGAAAAGAGAATTGCACTAAGGCTAAAGTTGTTGGGTAGTTGAGAAATTTATGAGGAAAACTTAATTGATAATCTGTTAAGGGTGGACCACATTATCATAGCTTAAAAAATGTAGTTTAATCAAGAATCAACTATCTTTTGCTTTAATTTCGACAACTAGCTGAGATTGATTGATCATGATCATTATACTGGCCAGAAATCCCTTCAACCTCACCAAAAGTTAATCCTTGGAAATGAAGCTCATGACCATTTTTTCATAGTTAACTTATTTACCTGAGACGCTAAAAAGTGGTCTATAAATATTTATGTTAAAAAAATTAGTAAATTTTGACATATATTTTTTAATCTATTTTTGGTCATTAAGATAGAAGTATGTTGCTTACACCTAAATGTTATAAATTGCATTCCATTGCTTCTAATACAAGTGGTTGTGCAAAACAAGGCCAGAAAATGGCCATGACGACGCGTTTTGGGGGTCAATAAATCTAAAAGAGCATGTGAATAATATGTTTGGCCAAATCAAAATAAAGCCTTCGCCCAACATTTTATCATTATTATTAGGAGTTAACAGAGCTAGCTGTCGGCGCATATAATGTGTGGTATTAAAAATGGAGAGCAAATCCTTTGTTGGGGGGATTTTGATCACAAGTACTATTCTTCTCTTACATTCAATGAACATAATGAATCTTTTAAGGTCAATTGTCTTAATTATTGTGTGGCCTGTCTCCTATACTAAAGTAAGGCCAAAAATACATTATATATATTATGTAAATGTGATGTTTTTATATAAGGTGTACAATCTGCCTCTATGAAAATGGTGCTAGTTTGATAAGGTTTGTTTGTTTCTCATTTCAAAACAATTATTTGAATATTTACGTTATCCCTATCACATTAATACAAATATTCAAAATATTTTGTAAATACTTATTTGTTCAAATGGCCAAATTCTCTGCTAAACATACATAATATTTTCAATTTATTTTCACGTGAATATTTAAAAAATTCAAATATCACTAACCAAAATTTAAAATAACCAGAGCTATTTCTCTTAAAATATGGAATATCTTAATATATAAAAAGAGCCAGTAACATATGAATACCTATTATGGTCTTGATATATTTGTACCCATAATAACCTTTATAGTTTTCTTTTGTTAAAAAAAAGAAGAAGAATAAAAAAAAAAAAAAAGTGCTATCTTTTTTTATCTTCTACAATGTTATTTGACTTTTTTATATAAAAGAATTTCATTTATTTATTATTTCTCATCTTATCTTAATATATAAAAAGAGTTAATACCAATTGTCTTAATAGGTCTTGATTTTAAATTTTTTATTTTATTTTAATTTCACCCTTTGCTTCTTACTTGTATCAAAAAGTGTTATATATATATATATAGTTGAAAGGTGTTACAAATAATTTTTAAGTACTTTAATGTCCTAAAAAAAACAATCTTTCTCAATTCATAATTTGTTTAAATAGTTTTTATCAATTTTAACCTTTTTACTTCATTTATATTACAAAAACTGTAATTGTTTCGATGTAATTAGACAAAATTATATTTTCAATTCATAACTTATTTTAATAATTTATTTCAATTTTAATATACATGTTTATTTATATTACAAAAACTTCTAACAAACCAATATATGATTATCCAATTAAATCATATTAAAATTTAGGGGTCTATTCTTAACAAAATTTAGATAATTGTATTTGTATTTTTGGATATTTATGTGAACTTAAAAAAATATATATCTAAATAAGTATTTTTATGGTATTAAAAGTTTACACGTGCCTGGTACATGTGAGTCATCTAGTATTTTGATAAATGCGTGATAATATTCTTCTAACCAACAAGAGCTTCTGACACCAACCAGGCAACACAATTGTTTAATGAGATAAAGTACTCCTTTATTGAAAGCTCATCCATGTAACCTTTCCTTTTACACTCTATTATATTATGTGTTACTTATAATCTCAAGAAATATATATATATATATATATATGATATCTCTTATTTGTTTTTTAATGAAAAAAATGATATATTTTATTAAAGAGATATGAGATGAAGGCGATGATAATTAAAAAATAGGGATAGCAGATTGTCTGGTTGGAGTTTCCAGCTTACCACATTCGGATGATTTGCATAATTTTAATCCATTTCAGTTATCTTTAACCTCATACAGCTAGGTAAAGCTTTGTTTTGGTAATATGCATGTACTATAGTTGAAAACTTTTATTTAAGAAGTACTAAACGGTGCTGAATCTTATTATATATGATAAGGTAGTATTTTTATCCAAAATCAAAATGATTTGGTTTGTTTATAGCAGCAAAAGTAATTGAGCCTGAGAATTTTGGACTCTAATATGTTGTTAACAAGAAAAACTACTGGGTGTGTTTGAGATATGAATACATTCAACTTAATATGCAATAATTGCAGTAAAGAAGGAGTGTCGATCCCACATAGAAAGTGTCTTACAAGGGAGATTAACGAATTAAACACTAAAACAGTAATTTAAAATAAGAGTGATTAAAAAATAATTAAGAACACAAGGCGTCAAGTTTCACTCTAGATTTCCTCAATCTAATCATAATGTTGATTCAATTTTGATTTGACATAATTCTTTTTTATTAAGCGCAAAAGAGACCCATCTTACAAGATATCAAAAAATGACAACAAATCTTTAGACATTACTGCAACAATCAATAATCCTATAGAATTTATCTATCAAGAATAATTATATCTAAGTTAATCTACATAAGAAAAGCATGATTTAAACTTATATGTGTAATTATAAATATCATCATTAAACAATTTATCCGTCACATGGAAAATTCATGGTAGTAAATTAACATCTATCACATAAAATAGACTACTTTATTGAATAAGGAATTAAATAAAATACAAATATTATCTATCGCATGACTAGAATAAAAAAAAACATAAGAATTAGAAAGACTACACTTGGAGATCCATTTTAGCCTTGCTAAAAGCTTCAGCCAGAAAACATCTTCTTATTTTCCTTAATTGATTGAATCTCCTAATGATAGCTGAATATGAATCAAACAAACCCTAAGAAATCTATTTATAGATCTAGGTAATCTAGGGGAAATTTAGGGAGAAATCTATCGCTTAAACCTAAAAAGATCAGAATAGTTTGAAAAAAATTGGATAATTCGCGCGGGCATTGCGACCTTCAAAATGGGCGCCGCGGCGCTGAGCCTACGACTTGGGCATCTCGTGCGTTTGGCCGCCCCGACCTTGGTGGTCTAATACTGCGGCTCTAGATTGGGACTACTTCACATGGAATATGACTTAGGCTTGGGCATCACGATGCTAAGAAAAAATCCGAGGAAATTTAGTTAAAATCTTATGTTGCTTCCAACTGGTATTCCGAACTTTTCCAACTTCTACTCTGAACTTTTCCAACTTCAATAGTCTACAAAAACTCCTCTTATTACTTGAAATTATGCCAAAGAAACAAACGTAATTCCAAAAATAACATTTGCAAAATATTAAAAGATAAATATCACATTTAACTATAATTTCTTACAAAGATCATTCAATAACTACCATTCTAAGTGTAATTCATAGGCTTTATCACAACCCATAACCAGCTTATTATTAGTCCCTAGCAATTCATGTGAAATACTAAGATGGATCTTTATTCTACAACTAAGACTAAAAACTAAACTAAACAAATCCTAAATCACTTTCGTAGATTGTTACAGTTGCATTTAGCATATGCAACAAGTCTGTAAACCCCTAGGCGGCCTTAGTAAGACGAGTTATAGTCTTGTGAGGGCTTCCAGGGATGATACCACAAACACCATCTAAAACCTAACCAAGACTCTAAAACAAATCAAACATTGAAAAGAAAAAAAAAATTCGGAGGTAGTGTTGAATGAGGGCAACACCAGGGAAAGAAAATGGGCGAAAAATGAGTTTGGGTCCGGAACTTCGAACACTAGATCTGAGCATGTTAAAACTTCAATGACCAAACTATTCAGAGACAAGTTTCCTTTGGAAGTTATGCATCATTTGCTAGGAGAGGTGGCAAAATTAGGTGATGGCTACACATGGGCTTCACGCGCTGTTTGTTTTGCAACAATCTTCTTCTCTGTTTCTCTTTCATGTTGTTGCCTTTCTCAATGTTGACCTGGCCGTGATTATTTCACTAACCGAGTATGGGTTTTCTTGTTTTTTGTTGTTTTTATTTCAGTTTTCGCTTTGTGTTACTGTAATAAATCCACTTATCTTAGAATATATGGTTCTTATTTTTCTATTTGGATTTCTATCCATGATAGTAGGTTTTCCTTGTAGATCTAGGTCTATCATAGTAGTATTTCATCCAAGAGAATGATATAATCTAGGAAACTCAAGATCTCCACAACTGCTAGTAGCATTACTGGACCAATCATTTTTAGTTGGGCATAATTTATATCAATATCAATGGTCACATCATTTTTTGCCTAAAGCTTATGATTGTACTTGCGTGCTATTGCATGCTTCCTTCCAACATAATTTGTAGACCTTTTCCTTAATGAAAATTTTCTAATTACTATAAAATAAAATAAATAAATAAAATTTGGTATCCACAAAGATTCAACCAGCTTTGAGCGCCCTGCTACTTCGCTGGGGCATGCAAATGTGGTCACACACTACCTAAAATAATATTCCATCTTGATGTCAATATATATATTCAATCTCCTTTTTTTTTTATAAAAAAAAAATTAAACTTTAATTCAAATGTGATTACACTTGTACGACTTATTGGCACAATTCGTCCCTGAATTTAATGTGTTGTGGCAAACACGTCTCTCAAAAAAAAAATTATTACATATAATTTTTATTTTGAGTTTGTTTGTAACTCCGTTCATCCCTAACCGTTAAGGCCCATTAGTGACATACGTGGCACCATAAAATCATGACACCTTAACTTTTTTTTTAATTGATGTAAATAAAATTTTCTTTTCTTTTTCCTTTTATTTTCTTTTTCACGTGCTGCTAATACAAGCCAATATGTTTTTTTTTTCTTCTTCTTTATATCCCTCAACCTTTTACTTTTCTTTTTCTTCCCCTGTTTCTCTACCATTTTAATATGCCCTTCTCTCTAAAACCCACCTGCTACTTCCTCTACCGCCAACCCAAGCCAATATGTTTGATACTAATACAAGGCAATACTTATAAACTGGAGCAACATGGTCCAAAGCTTAACTTCCAAATGAAAAATAAACATTAATGCATACGGCTACCATCACGTGTGCTAGCTCCTTGTCTTCCCATAAGGCAACTCATAAAGCAGCTCAAAAATAGCAAAAGTTTATGATTAAGCCATGATATCTACTGCATTTGAACAACCTCATAATTCAACCAAAGGAGTTAGTGGAAACCAAAGTATAAAACAATTGCATACAAGTAAAAAGCAGCAAAAACAATAGATGTTGTGATATGTTTGCAGAACACAAGAAACAAAGAGTACTTAAAATATTCCTTGTTGTCACCATAGGGACAAATTGCAAATATTCATATGAAAATTCATAAATATCCAAGAAACCCAATATAATATAAGATGAAAATTAGCAAATTTCAACTAAAAATCTAGTGAAACCAGACCATATCCAAGAAAAAGGTTTCAAATCGAAACAAGATATGATTACCAAATCCAAATCGATCTGGATGCCGGCCAGCAAATGTAGAGGTGGAGATTGACAAGGATGGAGGTGGAGAGCAAAGGTTGAGGTTGAGGTTGAGGTTGGAGAGGCGGTGGGTTTTCATAGGTGTATGGGGTGGGCTTTCGCGAGTGTGGAGGATGGGTTTTAAAGCAAGTTTCAGTGGGTCGCCAATAGTGGTTTTTCACAAGGTAGTGGTGGCGATTGGTCCCCAGTGATGGATATTCACTGGAGTTCTAGAGATGTCGATGATGAAGAAGAAAGAGTGCGAAGGAGAGAGATAGCTATTTAAGGGATTTTTAGTTTTATTTTCTCTGATGAAGAAGAAAAGAAAAGAAAAAAATTATTTTATTTTATTTACATCAATTAAAAAAATAAAAATAAAAAGTCTAGCTGTCGCGATTTTGTGGCATCACATATGTCACTAACATGCCTTAATGGTTAGGGACGAACTGAACTACAAACATGCTCAAATTTGGGACTATTTTGGTTGCGAGGCGGTGTGGAGTAACGCTTGCGAGAAGAGAGCGGAATGCCAGATCTGTTGAGCTTGCCGGATCTATGGTTGCTGGAAGGGGTTGAGTCGAGGAATGATTTTTCACCAGAACTGGGTGACCAGGAGGAAAGGGAAGGGCTTAGATTTGACGGGATATGGCAGATGGAGATATTTGGATCTTTGGGTTTCGGCCCGAGGGGTCATGTTAAGTGGGAGGTTCTCTCCGATGTGTTCTAGCCGGTGGGTGGTTTTGGTAAGGTGGCTGGTTCTTGGCGCCTAGTAGTTTCTTCGGGCAGAGGTAGTTGGATTGGATGAAGTTTTTGCAACCTCCAATTTTTCTTATTTGTGTTTATTGTTATGGATTTTGCGAGTGATTTGTGTGTTTTTGTAATAATTTCACTTTGTATGGTGGTAAATTTTCTATTTTAATATTTATTTTTGGTAGTAGATTTTCCATGTAGATTTAAGTCTATTATGGTAGTATTTCATCCAAATGAATAGCGAGATCTAGAAAACTCAAGATCTCCATAGACTAAATAGTTTCAGCTGGTAATCTTGGACAAATTTTCTAATTATACGTAATTAATTTCAATATCAATAACTACGACTTGTATTACCTAGAACTTATAGTTATATTTGCATGTTTTCTTAATAATTTTTTTTTTATATTTTCTGTAAAAAATAAATACATAAATAAAAGAAAACGGAAGCTTTAACTGCCAACCAGATAATATCATCTCCCAAAGGAGGAGAGCACTAGAACTACGCCATGGCTTCCACGGCTGTTCCTCTTCCCCTCTCTCCAACCTCTCCAACTACTCAAAATCCCAAAACCAATCCACCTGACGCCCACCCTTCGCACACCATCTCTCTCCCAAAACCCAAAACCCCCACCATCCGTTCCCGCCTCAGCAAGATCTGCCAAGAAGGCCAACCTTTTCTTGCCCGCCAACTGTTCGATACAATTCCTCGCCCAACAACAGTTCTTTGGAACACGATCATCATTGGGTTCATCTGCAACAATTTACCCAATGAAGCGCTTTTGTTTTATGCCCAGATGAAGCAGTCTGCTCCTCAAACAAAGTGTGATTCCTACACCTATTCTTCCACGCTCAAGGCCTGCGCCGATACACGGAACCTCAAGGTTGGTAGAGCTGTGCATTGCCACATTTTGAGGTGCTTGTCGAATCCCAGTAGAATTGTATATAACTCGCTATTGAATATGTACTCTACTTGTTTGTGTGAGCTTGATTGTCCCAAGTATGACTTTGTACGCAAAGTGTTCGATAAAATGCCTAAGAGAAATGTGGTTGCATGGAATACCTTAGTTTCGTGGTATGTAAAGACAGAGAGACATGAGGAAGCAGTTAGGCAGTTTATAAGGATGATGAAATTGAGAATAAAACCGAGTGCTGTTAGTTTCGTTAATGTCTTTCCTGCTTTGTCGGGTACAAGGGATTCTGAGAAGGCGAAAGTTATTTACGGAATGCTTATTAGATTGGGTGCTGAATATGTGAATGACTTGTTTCTTGTGAGCTCGGCAATTTTCATGTTTGCTGAGCTTGGTTGCGTTGATTTAGCCAGGAAGGTTTTTGCCCTTTGCTCGGAAAGAAACACAGAGATATGGAACACCATGAGTGGTGGATACGTTCAAAATAACCTTCCCATTGAAGCAATCGACCTTTTCCTTCAAGCAACACAGTTAGAAAAGGCTGTTGTTGATGAAGTTACTTTCCTTTCAACTTTAACTGCAGCTTCACAGTTGCAACAATTGGAGTTAGCTCAGCAGCTACATGCTTATGTGATTAAGCATTTGTCTGTCGTGCCTATCTTTATACAAAATGCAATTATTGCCATGTATTCTAGGTGCAATTCCGTTGATATATCATTCGAAGCTTTTCATAAGATGCCAGAAAGAGATGTTGTTTCGTGGAACACTATGATTTCTACATTTGTGCAGAATGGGTTGGATGATGAAGCTTTAATGCTTGTATATGAGATGCAAAAACAGAAGCTTAGAATTGATTATGTTACCGTAACTGCCCTTCTTTCTGCAGCATCAAATCTTAGAAACCCAAATATCGGAAAGCAGACCCATGCATATCTTATTAGGCATGAAATCCAATTTGAGGGGATGGATAGTTATCTTATAGACATGTATGCTAAGTCAGGTCTTGTCAGGACTTTACCTATACTCTTTGAGAAAAGCTATTCCCATGATAGAGATCTGGCTACTTGGAATTCTATAATTGCAGGGTACACTCAGAATGGGCTGACTGAAGAAGCCATTGTTGCATTTAGGCTGATGCTTGAGGAAAAACTAGTACCAAACGCTGTAACTTTAGCATCAATTCTCCCAGCTTGTAATCCCTTGGGGAACATAGATATGGGTAGGCAGTTGCATGGATTCTCTGTTCGCCACTTACTGGACCAAAATGTCTTTGTGGGAACTGCACTAATTGACATGTACTCCAAATCGGGTGCCATCACGTATGCAGAAAATGTGTTTCTGAAGACCACTCAACAGAATTCTGTTACTTATACCAATATGATATTAGCTTACGGTCAGCATGGAATGGCTGAAAGAGCTTTCTCTTTGTTTAACTCAATGCAGGATTCCAGCATCAAACCTGATGCCATTACTTTTGTTGCAGTTTTGTCTGCTTGCAGTTATGCTGGTTTGGTTGATGAGGGTCTCCAAATATTTGAATCAATGAAAAGAGAACATAATATTCAGCCGTTAACCGTGCACTATTGTTGCGTAGCAGACATGTTGGGGAGAGTTGGAAGAGTCGTTGAAGCATATGAGTTTGTCAAAGAATTGGGGGAGGAGGGTAATGTACCGGAAATATGGGGATCACTTCTTGGGGCATGCAGAATACACGACCAGTTTGAGTTGGGTAAAGTTGTTGCAGAGAAGCTGCTTGAGTTAGATACAGGAAATGACATGACAGGGTACCGTGTTTTGCTCTCAAATATGTATGCAGAGGAAGGTTTGTGGGAAAATGTTGATACATTGAGAAAACAAATGAGGGAAAGGGGTTTGAGGAAGGAGACTGGATGTAGTTGGATTGAGATTTCTGGTTGTATAAACCGTTTTGTTTCTAGGGACCAGAAGCACCCTCAATACTGTGATATATATAATGTTCTTGGACAATTAGCAATGGAAATGAAAGCTGCTGGGTATAGACCTCGTCTCAGTTCCAGTCAACATGGAGTCATTGAATCTGATGAATAATGTGGAAAGTTTGTTACATTTTCCTTGGATCTTAGCTGGGAGACATCACTTTTATTGTTCAGGGAGATACAAGCAAGTAGCAGCATAAGATGATGGTTCATTGCCGGCAAGACAATTGGTTCGTATTCATGAATTGATTTCAACTTCTATAGTTTGTTCTGTTTATTCAACTTGATGCTTGTGTTGGAACTCTGCAGGTATACTAATTTAGATTCTTGAACCAGGACATTTGAAGTGGCGTTGTTTTAGATGCTGCAAATCATTCAGTATATGGGTGAGTTATGAAGCTGCGAAATGGGGCTGAACTCCTATAAGTTGGGTAAGCTACTTCCACATATATAAACCAAGGGTCGTTTATTTCAAATAATAATCTAAAGTTTGGTAGTGTTCATATTTAAGAGAATGTCTCACTAAATTGAATATTGGTCCATACACAAAAGATGATATAAGTAAAGTTTTGGGCACTGTAAAAGGATTTTTATGGATTCATAATTTAGAACCCCAAAGGAAAATTTATTTTATAAGACAGTACCCACATGTAACAGATTTTGTTAGATTATCATTAGCACTTCTTGTTTCTTGTTTTATCTCGTCATATTAGAAGTATGCTGAATGAATATAAAGTCACTAACAAGGTTTTAGGATCGTATATAGCCATAAGAATTTATGTTTCATTTTTGTAAAGCTAAACATTAGTCATACTTTTAACAGAAGTTTCTTTTACATTGATGACAAAGAACTTAAGGAAATTGTTTCATGGCAGAGCCTAGGGCCTCCATATCCAGGGCAGAAGCTTCATTACCTCAAAACAACATTAATTATGTCATCATCTGGTCCTTACGTGGGAAGAGCATTTCATCCTTACGCAAGCTTGGACTCGCCCTTTGCATGTCAATGGGAGGAAATTCCACGTAAAGGCGTATGGCTATGTCACGTGACTCTTTTATTTATTTCGTTTTTCAAGATTAATATGTTATATCGATTTGTTTAAAATGAATATGATAGAGATGTAAAGTATAGATGATTAGTAGTTGCTTAATGCTAAACTTCCCCAACACTAAAATAATCAAAATTTGCAGAGTTGAGTTAACCAAAACTAGCTATCTCCTTACAACTTACAAGTCACCTTTCCATAAAAATAATTTTCTGAAGTCACACCACCATATGTTGTATATGACTTTCTATAAATGTATTGGTTGTGCCTAATGTATAAAACAAGATCTTTGAAATCTCTTATGAGATATGGACTAATATATCTATATTAGAGCATATAGATATATTAGATATGCTGTCTATTGCAGCTCTACATTCTATGAGAATCACAAACCCCGCGTCGTCAAACTTGCCCGTTCCTGATCGGGTCCTGACTCACTGCAACTTGCCAGGTTTGTGATGAGTTTGGGCTTCCCACATATGTATACGTAACCTCCAGTGTCAGATTCCTGAGCCGCATGTCTCATCTCCAATCTCTCGCCGATGAGCAAAACTTTAACCCAATTGTACCCGGATTATGAGTTGGTTATTTCGAGTTTTGTTAACCCGGTGTTGATTAAGGTTTGGCATGGGTGGTCTTCGACAAGGCCATTGCTCAAATAATCACTACTACAATAATGGTCTTCAATCGCGGGTGAAAAACGCGATAATAATATATAGCAGCATTTTATTAAACACTGTGTCAGCCCCCGCAATTAAAATTCTTCGTCCTTTGATCGCGTTTTTAAATCGCAATGACATATTGCGATAAAAAAATTTATTATCGCGTTTATTAAGTCTTATATTAACTCTTAGATGACATGTTTACTATGTTATTTTTTAATATACTAATC
>WUAT03000006.1:2995402-3008047 GCA_010015005.3 Ulmus americana
GAATCATTGAATGAAAAAGTGAGATGCCTGCGAGGGAATAAAGGTCATCTGTGATCCAATAGTGCATAGTGCACAATGACTACATAGTAACATGAATAGTACTCAAAATTTTATTATAAATAAATTTTAAGAAATTTATATTATGTACTTCAAGAAATTATAATAAAAAATTTCATCTCTCTAAAATTATTTCAACATCTTCTCTAAAAATTATCTATTTATATTCTCTTCTATATTTGCTATTTTATTTTAAATTTATAATAATTATATAATTGGATGAAAAGTTCTTATGATGAACAATTCTACCATATTCTCCAAAATTCACTAAAAATCATTTTTTTCCTCATTATAACTAAAATTCTATTCTATCATATTTTTGTGGACCTCACCATCTTTTACATCATCTTACACATTTAAATTTTATCACCTTTTACATTTTACACAACTATACCCTACTATATTTTATATTATATTATTAATATTCTCACTATCTTTTACATAAAATATTATTTTTTTGTATTATTTTATTATTAAATCTCAATATCTTCACTATTTTTTATATAAATTATTTTTTAATTGTATGAACCTCACTTACTTTTATCAAAAAATTTAAAATCTTATTCAAAAAATTATTCCATTCAAATTATTAAATTTTTTTTCAAATCACGTTTCAAACATACCTATATCATTAATCTTTGGTAATCTTACTGGAGAGTGTTTTTGTTTGACCAGATGGGCAATGAAAAAATTTACCTGGGGTACGCCTTTTTAATGGATGTTCTGTCTAAAGATGCTTTTACCTTATGAACTAACAACGATTTTGAGCTAAACTCCTTTTATTTATTTATTTTTTATCTATGTTAAAAGACTTTTGGTTCCGAATGATGTTTTGCCATATGTGTTACACTGAATTTGGACTTTAGAAAAGTCTTGGAACTACTTTTCTCGTTATTTTATTATGTTTTAAATTAATGAATTAATTTTGTCTATGAATACAGACAATTATAAATAAAATAAATAAATAATCAAAAGATCTTTATGTTTTAGAGAATTAATCAAATTTTTTTTACTAGAATTAATCAGCACTTTTTATATATCTAAATTATTGTTATTTCACAAGTTACATTAAAAATACATTTATTTTAAGTATTTTTTTTCATTTTAATTTAAAGAAAACAAAAAAAAAGGACTAAATATTCTTATAATTTAATTGGTAGAAATATAAAAACAAAACTATGATGAGATTGTCTATTTAATATCATTAAGAAATTGTGTGAATAAATTAATTTATAACAATTTTCAATTTGAAAAAGCTTAATGTGATAAATTTCAAACAACAAAAAATTTAATGCAAAGTCTGAAGTACTCAAAATTTATTTTACCCATTTTCTTAATCTTCTTTAGTCTCATATTTTTTAGCTGGGTTTTCTGGAAAATACTTCGCACATAAGCAAACTAAATTATAACTTTCAAACTTCCCACAATACCCTCCCTCACGCTCCTCCAATCAGTGCAACTTATTTTTCCTTTTTAAAGTGTTGGGGTGATAGTTTCCCTTATTGCATAATGATGAACGAATTATTCTCAGTATCTCACCAAAGAGAAAGTAGGGCTTTCTTTTTCTTTTTTTTTTTTGAGAGGGAAAGTAGGATTAATTTCCAAATTTTCATACATTAATATTAACTTTCTATTAGTCATCTAGTCTAGTTCGGGTAATTGGTGTGTGTTTAACAGTAGGGTAATCAAAATATATCAATTTTTAATTTAAAAAAAGTATATTAATATCAATTTACGTAAAAATCCATTTCCAGTAATACTTTGTTGTGGAAAAAAGAAAAGAAAAAGAAGATAGAATATATGTGAGGAGAAGAAATTCACGGGTAAAGGATAACCACTTTGCTCTATTTCAATAATTTAGACTTGGAGTGTTCAATTTTGAAAAGGAAACTCACTAATTTCAACAATTTTATGGCAAAAACAAAAAGTCCAACTCTCTTTCAAAATAATAATTAAAAAGGGGTTCAACTCACACTGAGTCGACTCACTGGATCTACTTTTTTTTGTTGGTGGGGGCACTAAAAATAAAATTTCTTTTTGAGAAAAAAGAAAGCAAGGGACAATCTTTATGGCTAGAGCATAGGGAAATTATGATATTGGTGACCTTATAGGCGTAGAGTTTTGAGTCTTGAGAAGCCCTTCCACAAGTCGAAAATAAATAATAGGAGGATGTACATCTTCCAACTTTCATGAATGAAGTGATTGCTTTCACCTTCCCAATCCCATTATTTTTCATTCATTTTATCATTCTCCCATCCCTACCAAATAATATATCCCTCACAACCCCACGTCATAATTACAAAAATGGGATAATTACAAATTCATACCCTCTAGTTGTAATTTTTTTTAAAAGTACCTCCTTGTTTTAAAAAGACATTTTGAGTACCCTATTGATATGATTAATTACAAGTTGGTACCCTAAGACAACTAATTTTTCAAAAAATACCAACACTACTATTTAATTTGTTAATAAAAATTATTTAAAATATTGATAAAAAATTATAACCCAAATCCCTCCGGTTAAAAAAAAAATATACACCAAATCTCTAAACTGAAAGCCCAAATTAGTGTTAGAACTTCCTCCCATAATCAAAACGTCTTTCGTTGCTCCTCTTGGTGATGATATCAGTGGCGATTCACACCAATTGTGCTTCTAGTCGGAGTCTGACCATGATATGCTAACTCTTCCCAGAAAAAGGAAGAAGCTATGGCCATTGATGCTTAGAAAACGTGAATGGTGATGGTGGCTGAAAGTTACTTGAGATTGAGTCGTGTTCCTTCTAAACATCACACATAGCAAGTGCTTCTCCCCCTTTTCGAATAACTCGTTCGCGAATTCCTATCTAATTGGTACAATCTTTCTAAAACCCTAATTTCATAAACCATGCAAAAAATGAATATTTGGGTCATTTCAATCTTTTTGGTGTGAGTCTTAAATTCAATCTCAGTTAATGTAAGGAAGTTTTATGGTGTGTCAAGGTTATTTATCAATTGGGGAAAAAGAAAACAATCGTTCAATTTGAAAATTTATGGGAAGAAAATCTCTTTAGTTGTAGTAGATAATTCTATATATGGATGCTCTTCGATCCACGGAGGACAATTGAATTTCTATTCAGCCAAAATTCCCTTCTTATGGTCATATGATAATCAATTGCTCGAAATGTTTTGTAGAGTGCTAGATCTTCTTTATTATCTATATTTTGGTTTTTATTTTTTATTGTAATTGTCCATATGGTTCTTTACATCATCAGTATTTATTTTTAGTTTTTCGGTTATAATTTTTTATTAATATTTTATATAATTTTATTTTATAAAAGATAAAATAATAGTTTTGGTATTTTTAAAAAAATAGTTATCTCAGAATACCTACATGAAATTAACCACATCAATAGGGTATCAAAATGTATTTTTTCTAATAAGAAGGTATTTTTTGAAAAAAATTACAACTAAAGGGTACCAATATGTAATTATTCCAACAAAAATTTATAAGCTTTTTCGCCCAAATAGTTTTAGATCCACATTTTGGTCATTCATTTTTAAATTAGTACTAGCGATCCCTGATTAAACGTTTTTGTGTCGGGACTAACGAAAACTTCTACCATTAATATAATACGTGTGGCTTTTCCCATTAAGCAACGACACATGTCCGAGCTTGACAATCATGTCTTATCCCAATAAGACGATTACACATGTCCGGGCTTGACGAAAACTAATAGAAGAACAAAAATGTTAAACCAAAGACCCTCATCACTATTTTTAAAAATGAATGACAAAAAAACAAATTTACGCATAGTTTAGGGACCATTTGTGCAAAAAAAAAAAGCCAAATATAGATATTTTTTCAAAAACACAAAAATGTGTGTGGGTTCACTTAGAATCTCTATCAAAGCCAAAAGGCATACGGTCCAAAAGAGACACCTCACACCTCCAAACACCCTCCCTCCTCTCTCCAACATATGTTTCTGTCTTCTTACTCCAAATGCATATCTCATCTCCAATCTCCATGACCGCCAACGACTCTACTTTACCTCTCCTTCTCTCTTCTCCTACCGCCCTTCTTCTTCTTCACTCTTCTTCTACCAGTCACTCCCTTTCCCTTTTCTTCTAATCAAACCTTTCCCCCCTAATAATCACCATGACCAAACTGGTTGTTGAAGTTCATAATGCAAGCGACCTCATGCCCAAAGATGGGCAAGGCTCAGCCAGTCCTTTTGTGGAAGTAGAATTCGACAAACAGAGACAAAGAACCCAAACCAAACACAAAGACCTCAACCCCCAATGGAACGAAAAGCTTGTCTTCAACGTTAATCACCCAGAATCTCTTCCCAACAAGACCATTGATGTGGAGGTTTACAACGACCGTGAACGTGAAGGGGGTCACCACAAGAACTTCCTTGGTCGAGTCAGAATCTATGGCGTCTCTGTTCCAATTTCCGAATCACAAGCGAATATCCAGCACTACCCACTTGATAAAAGAGGCCTCTTTTCTCATATCAAAGGAGAAATCGGTCTCAGAATCTATCTAGTTCCCGATAATGGCGATTCTTATCGTCCCCCTCCTCCTCCTTCTCAAGAAACTTCTGTCAATGTCGAAACCCCGTTAGAGACCCCTCTTCAAGAACTCAACCCCAACAGAATTGACGGCGAAAGCGAGCCTTTCATCGGCGGCGGCGGCGGCGGTGGTGAAAAGATGTTCAAGAAGAAGAAGAAGGAGAAGGAAGTGAGAACTTTTCACACAATTGGAACGCGCGGGCCGGCTCCGACCCAGATGCCATCCGGGTTCGAGACCCACCACGCGAAGGAGAGGCCACCGGCGATGGAAACCCGGAGAGATCATGCTCAAGTTGGGCCGACTACTGGTACTGTTATGCAGATGCAAATTCCCCGGCAAAATCCCGAGTTTGGTTTGGTGGAGACTAGCCCGCCGCTAGCGGCGCGGCAGCGCTACAGAGTCGGTTTTGGCCGTGACAAAACGTCGAGTACTTATGATCTTGTGGAGCCGATGCATTACTTGTATGTAAGTGTGGTGAAAGCTAGAGATCTTCCGGTTATGGACATCACTGGAAGTCTTGATCCATATGTGGAAGCGAAGGTAGGAAACTACAAAGGGTACACCAAGCCCTTGGAGAAGAACCAAAACCCGGTTTGGAATCAGATTTTTGCTTTCTCTAAAGAGAGGTTACAGTCCAATTTGCTCGAAGTTACTCTCAAGGATAAGGATATTGGGAAGGATGATTTCGTGGGCAAGGTTAACTTTGATCTCTCGGAGGTTCCTCTTCGAGTTCCACCGGATAGTCCCTTGGCTCCTCAGTGGTACAGGTTGGAGGATAGGCATGGGATCAAGACGCATGGGGAGATTATGCTTGCTGTGTGGCTGGGAACACAAGCTGATGAGTCTTTTCCCGACGCTTGGCATTCTGATGCTCACAACATTAGCCATGTAAACCTTGCCAATACTCGAGCAAAGGTTTATTTTTCGCCCAAGCTATACTATCTTCGGATTCATGTCATTGAAGCTCAGGACCTTGTTCCCTTCGACAAAGGGCGAGCGCCGGAGACTTATGTTAAGGTACAACTTGGTAATCAGTTGAGAGTCACTAGGCTTTCCCAAATGAGGATTGTCAATCCTGTTTGGGATGAGGAGCTCATGTTTGTGGCTTCTGAGCCTTTTGAGGATTTTATAATAGTGACTGTTGAGGATAGACTTGGACCTGGAAAGGATGAGATACTTGGAAGGGCGATTATTTCTGTTAGGGATGCTTATCAAAGGCATGAAACTGGTAAGCTTCCGGACGCCAAGTGGTTCAATCTTCACAAACCATCAGTGGCTGCTGAGGAAGAAACTGAGAAGAAGAAGGAAAAGTTTTCGAGTAAGATTCATCTTGGACTTTATTTAGAGGCGGGTTATCATGTTCTTGACGAGTCCACCCATTTCAGCAGTGATCTTCAACCCTCCTCGAAGCATTTGAGAAAGAACAACATTGGAATTCTTGAACTTGGGATTTTGAGTGCTAAGAATTTGCTTCCCTTGAAGCACAACGAAGGCAGGTCAACTGACGCATACTGTGTGGCTAAGTATGGCAACAAATGGGTTCGAACCAGAACGCTGCTAGACACTCTGGCTCCTCGCTGGAATGAGCAGTACACTTGGGAAGTTTTTGATCCTTGTACAGTGATCACCATTGGTGTTTTTGACAATTGCCACATCAATGGAAAAGACGATGCCAGAGATCAGAGAATTGGGAAGGTGAGAATTCGATTATCAACTCTAGAAACTGATCGAGTTTATACTCATTACTATCCCCTACTTGTTCTTCAACCTTCTGGGTTGAAAAAACATGGGGAGCTTCAATTGGCATTGCGATTTACTTGCACAGCTTGGGTTAACATGATGGCCCAATATGGAAGGCCATTGCTTCCCAAGATGCATTATGTTCACCCAATATCGGTGAAGCATATCGATTTGCTTAGGCACCAAGCAATGCAAATAGTTGCTCAAAGGCTGGCTCGAGCTGAGCCCCCTCTCCGGCGAGAGAATGTGGAGTACATGTTGGATGTGGACTATCATATGTGGAGTTTGAGAAGAAGCAAGGCCAATTTCCATAGAATTATGTCAGTTCTCTCTGGCCTCTCAGCTGTTTGTAGATGGTTCGATGATATTTGCTTCTGGAAAAACCCAATCACTACAGTTCTTGTTCACGTCCTGTTCTTGATGTTGATCTGCTACCCGGAATTGATACTGCCCACCATTTTTCTCTACCTTTTTGTGATCGGACTTTGGAACTACAGATTCAGGCCTAGGCATCCACCCTCCATGGACGCTCGGCTTTCTCAAGCAGAGTATGCCCACCCTGATGAACTCAACGAAGAGTTTGACACTTTCCCAACTTCAAGACCTGCAGACCTAGTGAGAATGAGGTATGATAGGCTTAGAAGCGTGGCCGGAAGAGTTCAAACTGTGATTGGAGATTTGGCATCACAATTGGAAAGAGCTCAATCCATTTTGAACTGGAGAGATCCTAGAGCTACAGCCATTTTCATAATCTTCTCATTGATTTGGGCAGTTTTTATTTACATTACGCCATTGCAAGTTGTTGCTGTGGTTGTTGGGCTCTATTGGCTTCGTCATCCCAGGTTCCGGGGCAAGTTGCCTTCTGTTCCGATCAACTTCTTCAAGAGACTACCGGCCAAGTCCGATATGCTACTATGAAAGGCAAGTTTATTGCTTTATTACTTGTTAAAAAAAAGGGCATTTTTATTGTCACATTTATGCAATTCCTGCACAAAAGATATGGTTGGATGAATAATCGCACTAGAGATATAGAGGCAAAAGACAAAGTAAGAATGTACTGTTTTTTCTTGCTAGCCCCACCCCATAAAGAATCTCAACTTTTGTAATTGTGCATATCCTAGCTTTATTGATGCTCATCTATAAAACCAACCATTCTTTTCAAACCAATAATTCCTTTCTTGATTGGAATATTCTGATAGAATAAAATGAAGCAAGATAATCAAGAACTTCAGTTTATATATATAAACTCAACGAGCAAATCAAGCTAAATTATTTCATCATAATAATCATACAAAAATGAGAATTCAAGCTGGAAAAGCAAATTTTTTCATATGGAACACTCTTTGATCAAAATCCTTGAAGAAAATGGGTACCGAGAAATTCACGCCTAGTAGCTAGATGTTATTCTAAACCCAAGTTGTACTAGAAGTGCAACAATTGTGAGGAAGCTCACAACCATTCCGCCTAGAAGAGCCCTGTCGACAAAACTCCAAGAACCCCAGCCTCCGCTGTCAAGCTCTTGCGTTTGCTTAAATCCGGTTGCGTTTTCATTTTCCGCCTTTCTCTGCGTATGGTTCTTTCGCTTCCTAAGCAACCATCCAATCACATTTCTTTTGTTTCGATCCTCTTGCAAATTGGCACTTTCATCTGTAGTGGTTCGGGTACAGCTTTCTTCTCCGCAAGCGCAGGTCTCTCGCTCTCTTGAAGACGCACAAGACTCGCAGGGGTCGGAGCAAGGGCTACATTTGTCCTGAGCAGACATTTCCATACTTGAAGGGGGTTTCTTGTTTTCCTCACAGATGGTCTCGATCACTTCTCCAAAAACTGACCATCTTCCCACAGATGTTATTCTCACAATGGCTGAAGTTCCCAGCATACTCTCTGGAGCCACTACAAGCACCTGTACATATCCTTTGGTATGGCCAACCTAAGGACAACAAAGACGGAAGAACCATCGAATCATGAAGCAAAAAAATTAGAATAGACGCAAAATGTGTAGAATTTTAACTCCTCAACCACAATCAAGCAAAAAGAGAAATGACTGATTAGTGATTAGTTCATTAGCCAAAAAAGAAAACACTGATTGGTTTAAACATTTCCAAATAAACTTACCAAGTGAACTCCATCGGTAGCAAACTCAGTTATCCATATTCTTTCGATCCTGCCCTCCATTCCATTATAAGGAGTAAGAGCTTCAAAGACACAAGTCAACTCCCGACTCCGTTTCTTCACTATAGTACTGGGAACCTTTTTCATCCTTGCAGCAGGTGTTCCTGAATTATAAAGGATGTTGCAAGTTACTTAACGGCCAAGTAATCTTCTCTATGTAGTGTGACATCTAACTTTTTATCGTACCGGCAAAATTCCTAGCATTTCATAATTTTAACAATTGCCATCCCCTATTTGTTATCGAAAATTATATCCCCACCTCCTAAGATTTGGGTAGATGGTTCTAATTAAACGGACGGAAAAAGAAATAAAAAAAGAGGAAGGTTCAGGAAGATTAAATAGGTAATTTGAGAATGAACACACCTGGTCGAGGATAGAATTGTGATATATGAACTTGAGGTAACTTGTACTCTTTAATTAGGCCAACAGTTTGAGCAAAATCTTCATCAGTTTCACCTGAAAATCCATGAAATGATATAAATTCTTTTAAATGCTATTCCACAATCAACAAGTAATTAACTCCTCCCAAATTTCCCCAAAAAATATATTGCCATCTTTACACGCAAATATTTTTTACTTGCAAGTCTCAAGTAAGACTGAACTTAAAAAAGAAAATTAAAAATGTTACCATCAACTGTATACCTACATATAATTCAGGGTACCCAAAGAACAAGTGTAATATTATTTACAAAATATATACTAACCAGGAAATCCACATATTATGTCAGTTGCAATCTGCATGCCCGGCACAAGTTCTGTTAAGGTATCAACCACAGTTCTGAACTCACTCACTGTATATTCTCTATTCATTGCCTGAAACAGTAAGAGTTGATAGTAAACAATAATGCAACAGGATTTGAAGGTTTTTTGGTCTTGTAAATCATAAATTGATCATTTGAACCAAATAAAGAAGTGAAATCATCTGTAATATTAAAGAAAAAAAAATTCTTTAAATTTTTAAGAGGAAACAATAAGTTATTTTCAGAACTTACTGTCAAGACTGCGTCACTGCCAGATTGAACAGGTACGTGCAAAAAGGAGTACACACACGGGTGACGCATAACTTCTGCTATCTCTTTCAAGTGCTCTAGAATAAAAGGAGGATTTGTCATCCCAATCCGAAGCATTGTGCTTGCATCAGCAGGAAGCTCAGCTACAATAGCATTCAACAAAATTGGAAGATTGACCCCAATATCACGACCTGCAATATTTGAGGACACAATTAGTATTGGAATCAGATCACTTATGATCACCCCCGTCTTGAAAACTGCAACTCCATATTCAAAAGCTATTCTTCCACAATAACTTCACATAAAATATTTTATATATACTTTTTTCCATGGCTTTAAAAGAAACTTCATTTAATATCACTTTCAACTAAACAATGCAGATAGCAGAAGTGAAATATATTCAAATCAAGTCTAAAAAAGTACTGCATAATCACACAATCAAGGCAGCATGAAGATCATGAATTTTATCAGATTCTATATTATTATTATTATTTTTTTGAAAGAAGACTTGGGACTCGGGAAATTACCATAAGCTCCAGTATCTTCACTGCTCAACCATATCTCCTTAACTCCATCAGCTATAACAGTTCTTACACGTCCTACCTGTTGGATAGACATTCAATAAAACCTGACCACATTTAATGACACAAATTGAATGTCACAATACTTACAAGGCTATCAACAGTATAACTCCCCAAATGACCACGAGCATGCTTTGTTTTGCAGTAGGTGCAGGCACCTAAACAACCAACGTTAATTGGAAGAATCTCAACAAACTTGTTCTTTCTAACCTGTTAGAAAAATACATTATGAAACTCCCATCTCTAGGAATATAAGGTAGCTACTCAAAAAAGAAATGATAAAACATGCTTCAAGAAAAGCCTGAATAAAGATAATAATAAAAATAAATAAATGACAAGAAAATACAGCAATAAGAGTATAATTTGCACCTTTGGGAGATCAAGGGCAGGCAAGGTTTTGCGGGTCAAAAGCCGCACCTCATGACCTTTCAAAGTCTCTTCAACAATTTCAACCACACGGTCAATTTGCTGAACTCCAACTATACTGATGCCATCTAATTCTTTAAGATCTCGACTTCCTTGAGGCACACATCCAGCCACAACCAGTGGCTTTTTTGCATTTTTGCCTTTTGTTATTAGAGTGTCCATTGCAGATTGACTTGGAGATTTCACCGTACAGCTGCAACAAGTAATATAATATGACTCAATATACTACTGATTATCCAAGTAAAATATATGATTAAGAACTCAGGAAACTTCTAATTGATATAACCTCATAACGCAGGTAAAATCAACCTAAAATAAGAAAGCAAAGGAAAAAGCTTACGTGTTTATGAGCCACAGATCCGCTTCCTCAGGATTGTCACTTAATGAATAACCAAATGCTGAAAGCTGGCCGGCCATATATTCACTATCACTCTGCCAAATGAAACCGCAAGAATAAAAATGAAGAAAACCAATGCTTGCAGTCTTGACAAACAAGGGTGAAAAGGCAGGTGATGTATGAATATGATCATTCTCGATCAAATTAAGATACCACTAAACTAAAGAGCTAAAGAATATTAAGTAGCAAATTGGGCTAATCACAAGAAACCACTTTACTTTGTCCCCTCCCACATAAGTACAAATTTCATCGGGTTCGCAATTCTTATTGGGCAGTGCTAACATGCGAAATTTCCCCGAAGTCCATATTGATCTTAGAAATATTGAAATAACACACAAGCACCTAAGAGTTCTAAGCTATCGAGTAACACAACTCGAAAATCCCTAAGTGATAACTAAAGACGACCTTAAACATAAAGTAAAACTGCATAATGTAGTAGAAAAACTGCACCATGAAGATAAATCTTCAACTTTTATGATCCTATCTCAACTATTCCTAAAGTCACAAGTGAAATGGAAACACGCCCTTCAAAATTTAAGGGCATTCTAAAGAAGAAAATGATGTAAAAAGCAAAAAATATTGTTCAATTAGTATTACAACATCCAATCGAAAACCCAAGAAAAAAAATTCAAAACTTTAACGCTTGCCTGGTTGTGTGAGCATCCAAAAGTCTTGATATATATAGTCTGCGAAAATCAACATTAAAAAAAGATCATAAATATGGAAAACATAAACCTTTAATAAGAGAGAACAGTAATATAGATAGAGGAACCTCAGTGCCGGGGATTTTCGGTGAAAATTCATTACTGCTAATATAACCGGAAATAGATTTCTTGCCGTTCTTGTTCTTCTTCGGATTAACTCGAACTGCCGTTAATGGCAAGCGAAATCCAGGAGGAGCTCCGCCATTGCTTCCGACCAACAAATCTTCGATGTCCTCCATTTCCGTCACCAAAGCCAGAAAGAAGGAAGCTTCAGAGCTGCGAACGAGGAGCTTTGTTCCAAGATTCGCGAACAGGGAAGACAGGGAGAATCAATTGGGCTTTCTTAATGTGGGCTTCAAACCCTGACGACATTATGGGCCTTCGTAATCACAATGAGGTCCAATTGCACTTTTTAGGTCTACTCAGAAATTTCTGTCATCAAATCTTTTTTTTAATCTTTTTAATTTTTTTGGAAATGAAACTATTCGTTGAGAAAAATTATTATCTAAGTAAGCAAACGAATTTGGCGTCCAGCCGAAAGTTAGTCCATGGGCTACAATATTGGTAGTATAGACTGCAGACACTCTTAAAAAACTAGACATTAATGGCCATGGGCTCCTATATGGGCAGTACGACAAATATAGACTATTGACACTTAAAAAACGGGTCCATTGCTTGAATGGTCCAATAAAAAAAAACATTAAAGCCCATAATCTCAAAAAAAAATCAATTGTTCAAGTAACCCCGTAATTTATAAAATAAATAGATAAATAAAAATATTTACTAATTTATTAATTAATGATTACAAAAAAAAAAAAAAAAACATAACTAACTAACCTAACATAGTATTCCACTCAAAGGTCTTTAACTTTCCCACCAAAAACTCACCTGAAACGGCAACACCCACAACAAGACCAAAACTCCATTTCTCTATTTTCATCTCAATTTTTGCCTCAAATTTTCTGGAAACAAAGAGAGGGAACGAACATCAACAAAGAGTGCATGAACG
>WUAT03000006.1:3037777-3048189 GCA_010015005.3 Ulmus americana
AAAAAAATCTTCTTTTTTATTTTTTTCTTTTACTTTTTTTTTCTATTCTTTTATTTATTTTATTATTATTATTTTTTACAATACAATACAATACAATGTAAAATCAAACATGGTATTGTATAAAAAAATATACAATACAATATATTACAATACAATACATCACCTCATTTATAATACAATATAATACAGTACGATGTACCAAACATGGCCTTAGATGGTGTTTTCTAATGGGAAGGAATGGATGACTGCCTTCCTAGGGTAATAATTTGAATGGAAATGGGAAGAGTGACAATGGAGCGTGTAGGTAATAATAGTCGACTAAGGCAGAGTGATGGCAGCATGGTAGTAACGTGGAAATTGCATAGTGGTAGTAGTCATAGAGAGTAAAAGAAAAATGGTTAGAGTAAAGTGATAACAAGAGAGTTTTTGTATCCCTTTACTTTTCCCCACTTGGCCTATATATAGGCTATATAAATTACTACTCTCAACAGTTTAAGAGATTGTTCTGTATGAATAAGTCTTCTCCTGTTAGTTATGTACGCCTATTGAGAACAATTAAGCTGGGCTTGGATGAATATTTGGACCTGAGCATTGGGCCGTGCAAAATCTGTTTGAGCTTGACACGATTTTCATCCCCAAAAATTAAGGGGGAACTAAGGAATGCCCCTAAAATGAGGCATCAAAACATTTATACCCTTCTTTTACATCAATTACAAATGTGTCATTTTTTAATATCTATTTTATTCCTCTATAAAATGACAAATTATAAAGAAATTTAGAGATTGAGATAGATAATATTGACTATGGAGGGGTAAAAAAAAGTATTTTACAATAAAAAATGGAGTACAGATGTAATAACTTTTAAAATAGTGTGCAGATGTAATGGGTTAGGGAAAAGGGGGCATAGGGTGTAATTTCCTCAAATTGTTGTCCTCAAATGATCAGATGGGCTGGGTGTGGACCAAAATAGCCCCGTCCAGTAGTCAAATGATGGCTGATCCAGGCCCAGCATCATGCGGCCCATTTTCCATCCTCGTCGGTTTTCACCTCCTTCTCCTTCGTCTTCCTTCGTACTCCTGGACGTTACTAGTAAACCTAACTCTTGCATCTCCGACACTTGATCGTGAAAAATGTCTACTCTGGAAATCGAAGCTCGAGAGTAAGCTTCCTTTAACAATTATATTGCACAAAATTTATGTTTTTTTTTTTAGTTAACTTTGTTTGGTTCTATTTGAAATTCTGTTCCCCTCTGTTTGGTATCCGAGAAAATTGAACACCCGGGAAAACCTAAGTTCAAGTTTCACCTATCTTTCCTATTGTAAATTTTTCCTCTTCTTTTTATGATAAACCCATTAATTTTAATCTTTTTTCCAGGTCTAAATAATGCAGAGTCTCGTGGCTCAATAGTATAATTTTACCTCTCTTTATTAATATTTGAAAATAAACGCAGGTTGCGTTTTCTAGAGCTAAATTTAGTGAAATTGAGCAATATTTACTTCGAAGTAGAATAATGTATTTAAATGTTCGAGACAAATTATTTCTTTGTGGTGGGTAGTTTCAGTTTATAGTTTTATTTTGCAATATGAGCTAATATCATGCATCAGTTTACAGCCTCTGACATTAATTTTTGTTTTAGAGCCTCATAACTGTATGTTTAGTTATATTATTATGATATGCTATGGTGTTTGGCTTACAATAAAATCTGATTTTGGGTTATTATTTTCCTTCCAGTGTCATCAAGATCGTGCTTCAATTTTGTAAAGAAAATTCGTTGCACCAAACTTTTCAGACATTGCAGAGTGAGTGCCAAGTTTCATTGAATACTGTAGATAGTGTCGAGACGTTTATTGCTGATATAAATAGTGGAAGATGGGATACAATTTTGCCTCAAGTGGCTCAACTTAAGCTTCCCCGGAATAAATTGGAGGATTTGTATGAGCAGGTATGTGACTGTTTGTTACATAAAAGTTTGATTTGTTTGGTTCAATATCTTTTTCTGATGCAGTTTGCATGAAATTTTGGAGGTGGTTTAAACTAGGAGAATTATGATTATTTTTTTGGTTGCAATTTTTTTAGATTGTGCTGGAAATGATAGAACTTCGAGAGTTGGATACAGCTCGCGCTATTTTAAGACAAACTCAAGTAATGGGTGTCATGAAGCAAGAACAACCTGAAAGATACTTGCGACTTGAGCATCTCCTTGTCAGAACTTATTTTGATCCAAGCGAGGTATGAGGCCAGCTTGGTGTAATTGTTTGATTCACTAGTTGCTGTTTCTGCATCTATGCTTCTCTGCTTGTTGTACAGAAAATAGCTTTGTCTATACTGTTAGCATACTTATGCACTTAACCCTTGAGAAGAGTGGAACATCATTTTTTTGTTGAATGTTTGTTCATCAATTCCGATGTAAGATGAACTAATTGTGAACCTTACTTGCGTTTTGCCGGTAGCACACAATTTTTTTTTAGGAATGTATATGTTGATTTGTTTTATTGCACCACTTTAGTTTCCTTTTGAATTTGAGTTTTATGAAACTACTCTGCATTTAGACACTTTCCTTCATTTTGCACGTTGATTGGCTAGCTGTAGTTTAAATATTTCGTTGATTGGTCTCCTATTGCCCTATTAGTTATATGTCAATTTTGAATGTTGGAAGTGACTGAAGCTTGTGTCTTAGGCTGTGATTCTGAAAAAAGGAAGAAATAAAAAATTCTATGGTATGATGTTTTCGTGCTTCTTTTGCATGTCAAATAGGTTTATCAAGAGTCAACAAAAGAAAAACGCCGTGCTCAAATTGCTCAAGGTTTGTTCCTTTTCCCTTCTTGTTAGTCATTACATAATTATAACTAATTTTATTAGTTATAAGCTTGATGAAGACATCAAATATGGTTTGTTTTTCCTCTGATACTCAGAGTGTTTTTTACCTTTCTTTTTCGGGAAGTAATTTCAGTAAAAGTATATGACAAAGGAAAACTAATCTTAAGCAATATGAAAAGAAACATAGTTTAATAGTTCAATATTTTAAAGAGTTACAAACTTGCTTTCCCATGAAACAATTGTTACAGGTTTTGTTGTGGTAGTTTTAGCATTTCATTAGAAGACAATGGAAAACAATAACATCAGTTGCTTGTAGGAATCTGAAGAACTTCAGAAAGATGTTATATAATGTCTTGCAATGACATAATACTTGAGAATATAAAACTGTTTTCATACTAATGTTTTTATTTCATGCTTCGTATGGACTATGTTTAACGTCTGTTTTGGGTCATGTGTGTAAAGCACAATAATCTTAGAAATTATAGTATCAATAATGGATCAATGAATAAATTGATTTTTGTTATCATCTTACTAATGGAATTGTAGTTGCCTATTGATATTTCCAATTTGATTAATGAATTATCTTTCTCTTTCATTCATCAGCTATTGCCGCAGAAGTTACTGTAGTTCCACCTTCAAGATTAATGGCTCTAATTGGTCAGGCACTGAAGTGGCAGCAACATCAAGGTAAACATTCGTTTCTTGTTACCTCAATAAATATATGGCAAGAAATCAGTAAGAAAAAGAGGGAAAATCCATTTGTTGGTTTGTGTGATTATGATGGGTGCCATAAGTCGCACAGAGGCAGACCATTATCGATTCTACTATTAAAATTTTACTCAGGGATACATGTTATTTTAACAAAAGGTATACTTTAGGTGTGGAGCAGTGGTTTCTGCTCTTAAATGTATTTTAAGAACAAAGGGAAACTTATTCTCAATGCTTCATCTCTACCAATTTCTGTGATGCTGGAAAGAATTTTTTAGTTTTCATTTTCCATTTCCTAAAGGCACATATTTGAAAAAAAGTGTTTATGCTGATTTTATTGCGTGAACCTTTTTTCCCTTTCAGGATTATTGCCTCCAGGAACACAATTTGATTTGTTTCGGGGAACAACTGCTATGAAACAAGATGTAGAGGACATGTATCCATCAACTCTTGCACACACAATAAAGGTACGGATTTTACTTATTGTAATTTGATTAAAAATATTAGCATTGTTACTTTGGTGGAAGTCCTGATTTTGTATTTGCTTTTCTATTGGCACAGTTTGGAACAAAAAGTCACGCAGAATGTGCTCGTTTCTCACCAGATGGACAGTTTCTTGTCTCCTGCTCTGTTGATGGTTTCATTGAGGTAGACGTGTGTACATTACATTGTTAGAACTATATGGTGAAGATATCTAACTGCTGTATGTGTCACGATGTCTTCCAGGTCTGGGATTACATTAGTGGGAAATTGAAGAAGGATCTACAATACCAGGCTGATGTGAGCATTTTTCATTTCTTTGTAAAATCCATTAATCTCCATGGTTTTCTGCTCACTTTAGTACCTGCACCTACTAGACTTTCTTTTTAACCTAGATCCGTTGCATGTTTGTTTTTATTTTTTAACCTAGGAACCATTTCATGTTTTGTTCATTTTCTAAGATGCTGTACGGTTTTGCAGGAAACTTTCATGATGCATGATGAACCAGTCCTCTCTGTTGATTTTAGCCGAGATTCAGAGATGCTTGCATCTGGATCACAAGATGGAAAGATCAAAGTAAGTTGTAGTTGGGTATTCTTGAGTTAGGAAATGTTTTCCCCCACCCTTAGTCCTTTAAAGTATGCACTGTATGATATTGGGCTTAGTTAATATCCATTTCTTGGCATAAGTGAATAATTAATTAATTTGATAAGAAAGTTTAAACGGTTTCCAGAATGATAAATAGCAGGGAACTCATTTCGATGTTCTCCACCTTTGAAAGGAGAAAAGGAAATAATGTGTTGCACAACATGGTCTATAGCTTTGTACTGTCAATTTCAAGCAGCATTTGTTCGATCTTAGAAGCAATATACTAGTTATGTTTGAAATTGGTATTGGCACTTCAGTAGTGTGTTGAAGAAACAGTAGCTACTACTGGTCAAGTTCATTGGCTGGCCAATTGAGTTTATATTCACTTCTCAGTTGTTTCAAGGTTCAAATGTCTGTTGTTGTGATGTATTGAATGAATTGATCATTCAGTTCATCTTATTGTTTAGTTATTTGTTCTGTTGTTTTTCTGCCAGGTTCTTTAATCTTTGTTGTTTAGGTTAGTTATATTTCCATTGTAATCAGTCTTTCAATTTATATATATATTTCACTTCTATGCCCTTGGATGTTTTCTGGAGGCATTTAGGTTTTCAGTTTCCATTTTATTTGTTAAATTGAATGATATTGGCTCGCTTTTAGAAGTTTTAGCTCATGAAGTTTTTTTCTTTAAATTCAGGTTTGGCGTGTTAGGACGGGCCAGTGTTTGCGCCGTCTTGAACGTGCGCACTCTCAGGGTGTCACAAGTGTTGTCTTCTCTAGAGATGGAAGCCAGTTGCTAAGTGCATCATTCGACAGCACCGCAAGGTTTTCTTCTCCTCCTTTTTTTGTTTTGTTTTGGCATATGTTTCAATCTCCTTGCTTGGCTCGTCGGAGTTTCATCTTGACCTTTTAGAGATGTCACCGCGTCTCTCTCTCTCTCTCTCTCTATATATATATATATATATTGACGAGGTTCTCTTTGTCTAGCTTTCTGTTTAAAAATTGTCAACCTGTTTTGTTGCGTGCTAGTTATATGACAATTAAACAATCATGGTAAATGTTAGGGATATTTACATTTTTATACAAGATTCTAACAGAAGTATTCCTTTATTTTTAAATTTATGATCAATTCAACCCTAACACCGTCAAACCTTTTGGCTCAGAAAATATTTGAAATACCCTTATTTGATTTATATCTTCAGCATAATCACGCTCAAATAAAAGTATATTTCAGATATTTATGATATGAATCTGAAAGAAACAATAAAACAATTATGAAGATGTACTTTTGTTACGATCAGAAATGCATGGTATATTTTCTAATTAAATTCTAAATGTAGGGTATAAGTTGTAAGTATCTCTAAATTGATGGTTGCCGGATAAGGAGGCACAATGATTTCCTTTGGTGGCATTCCTGATATAGTAGCAAAAATATTTTATGTTCTATTGCAGAATCCATGGCCTAAAATCTGGCAAGTTGCTAAAAGAATTTCGCGGTCACTCCTCTTATGTAAATGATGCAATCTTCACAGCTGATGGAGCTCGTGTTATCACTGCATCTAGTGATTGCACAGTGAAAGTGAGTTTCTGAAAATATTCATTTATCATTAATCATTGTTAGACCTTCTGAAGAGGTAAATATTTTCTTATCATATTATATTTATCTTCTGTATTTGCCTTTTTTTAGGTCTGGGATGCGAAAACTACTGATTGTCTCCAGACATTTAAGCCACCACCTCCTTTAAGGGTATTCTTTCTGGAATGGAGAAGTCATTTTTTTTTTCTTTCTAAAATCTTGTTTTACTGTACATGTATTCAAGTGATGATGGATGCAAATACACGTTCATCCACAAACATTTGCTTTTTGATTGTTCTTATTCCTAACTGCTGCTTTTTCTTTTTGGATCAATAGGGCGGTGATGCTTCTGTGAATTCTGTTCATCTTTTCCCAAAAAATACGGATCTTATTGTCGTCTGCAATAAGACATCATCTATATACATCATGACACTTCAAGGACAGGTATATATTTGTTACCAAATCAAGTCGAGTGCATATTTGTGCTTGTGTATCGATTCTCTTTAAGTTTCTAGTAATTGATTTTCCATATTCATGAGCAAGAATTTTTCACTTTATTGGGGGGTTTGGGGAATGTTCTCCTTTATTTTTCCTGTTTACTGGGGTGACACCTTTTTCATTAATTTAATAAAATAGAATGCCTTGGAAAAGTTGAACCCTACAGCAGAAAGCTGTCTCCTCTTATCCAAATATTGTTACTTTCCACTCACCTTTCTCCCATACACAGCTTCTTGTTTGTGCAACACTCAAGTCAGCTGGATAGTAATGCACGGGGATAATACTTATTTGGACCCTGCAATTTGACCCCACCTTAAAAAAAAAAAAAAAAAAAAAATTGACCCCACCTTCTTACCAGCTGAGTTAAACCCAGGATTCGATCCTTTTTAGCCCAAAAGTTAACTAGCAAATAAATTAATAGAGCTACCCTTGTAGGCAGTTCCTCCCTGTTGGACAGTTATGTCCATTTTTTATGAAATGCAAATATTTTTCCTTATAGAGGGACAAGAGAATTCATTTTAATTTGTTTATTTATGATTATGGCCAAAGGTTGTAAAAAGCTTTTCATCTGGTAAAAGAGAAGGCGGAGACTTTGCAGCGGCCTGTGTATCACCAAAAGGGGACTGGATTTATTGTGTTGGTGAAGACAGGTATTTATACATTCTTAATATAAAGTACCTACTCTTTTAATTTTTTCATTAGTATTAAATATTTTATCCTGTCTTGCTTAAATATACTTAGTGCTGCTTTGAAAATTCTCCTTTAGCTCATTGCTACAGTACAAGATCCTTTTTTTTCTTTTAACCAACCAAGATCTCCTTTTGCTACTTTTTCCCCCATTTTGCTTTTTATTTAATATAAGTCGACTGCATGCAGGAATATATACTGCTTCAGCTACCAATCTGGTAAACTAGAGCATCTAATGAAGGTATGCTTTTTATCTAAAAAAAACCAAAAAGGGTGGAAAATAGAAAGCTAGGGATTTAGATCGCTCCGCCTTGGTCTGTATTTTCTCAATTGTATGCCGATTTTGCAAGTTTGATGTGTTCCTCCCTTGTTGGCAGGTCCATGAAAAGGATGTAATTGGGGTGACTCATAATCCCCACAGAAATCTTGTTGCCACATACGGTGAAGACTGCACAATGAAATTATGGAAGCCTTGAGTCTTCCCCCTGCTTTGGCTGAAATTTCTTCCCTATTATTCAGAATTGAAATGTATATTATGGTGTAATTTAATGTTGTCTCCTGAAGAAGACTCAGGTCTGATTTAGTGAGTAGAAAGAGCTTTGGAAGTCCATAGGTGGACATTTTTACACTGCGTCAGGATTCTCTCTTTCAAAGCTCAACTTCTGTATAAAACGGGATATCTTCTTAATTATATTTTAGTTGAGCCAAAACATTTAGGATTTGACATCTATGTGTAATTTAAAACTACAAAAGTGAATTTGATTTATTTGTTCGAAATTTTGTTCATCTCTTTGACTATTGGGGCACATTTGGACAGCCGGACAGACGACGGACTGTCCAGTTTTATCCTTTGCCTGTGTTTAGCATTCATCATGACCCTGGGAACAATGCACAAAATAATAAAACCCTTCTAGTGGGATTAAGGAAACCCAGGTTATGACCGGACTACGTAAATTGTTGGGTTTTTTGTTTGTTGTTACTAATTATTGGGTTTAGTGCCATCAAATATCAATATTTTAATTATTCATTTAAAAAAACATATTTGATTTACTCTTTAATTATCTTTTTATTCAATTTACACTTTTACTTCTAACTAGTTTTATCACGGGTTGAAAATTAATTGAAAATTTAGTATTTTATGTTTAATAGTATATAATTAAATTTATATTGTTTAAATTACAAAATTGTTAATAAATTTATTTTTTATTTATGTATTAACTAAAATATTTATGATAAACATAATTGTTAAAAATTATATTTGATAATAAGGACAGAAACCAATTAAAATTTAGGAGCACAAGGCAAAAATTTTGGACAAAATGAACTTAATTTAAAATTTCAGGGGGTATAGGTATAATATTTTTTTTTTAGGGAGGACAAACTAAAAATTTCTACTAAATTTACAGGTAAATAGAAATATTAAAGCGGTGGGGGGCTCAGCTTCACATGGCTCCACTTGTTGGTAATAGAATCAGAATATTATAATTTTATTACTATGACAATTTACTATGATAGATTTAATTTACTGTAGTTATTTTTTAATAGTAATTAAAAAATAATTATGATAAAGCTAATAAATTGTAATTCTATTGTTCCTTTCAAAAAAAAAAAATTGTAGTTCTATTGTTATCTAAAAAAATGTAAGTTGAAATAGAATAATAAATTGTAATTATATATATATAAAACACAAATTCAACTACAAATTAGAGTTCTAAAATATAAAAAAAAAAATAAAAAAAACCTCAAACCTTTTATAAACAAAAAGAATTCATGTAATTATACAAAGTTAAATTTTTCAAAACGTCGTATAATCGTATATGTGTGTGTTATAATTAAGCAAAAACTAGATAATTAGAAAATATTGAAAAGAATATGATTGATCATGATAATGACCTTTATTTTTATCTTTAATTGTTTTTCCTTTTGTTTATTTTTTTTAGTTTCACCTTATGTGGATTTATAAGCGAAATTATTTCGATAATATCGGTTTGGTTTATTCCAAAATGATATAAGATATAGGATATATGATATAGAATATGTTAAAAATGAGGATTTTTTTTTTTTAAACTCTTGCAAACTATATATAATAAAATGAAGAAAAAATACATAAAGGTGGGCATTAAAAAAAATTGAGGAAGTAAGCTTTTTTAGAAAAAGGTAAACTATAAAGAACTCAAATGAAAAAATAAATAAAAAAATAAATAAAGGTGGGCCCATAAGAATTAAAAGTGACCTATTTGTTGTTTTGAAAAGAAAAAAAAAACAAAAAAAAAGGATTCGCTTTTTCCTAATATTTTGTGAATAGTAAATTTTTTTTACACTTTTATATTGTAGAGATGTCAAAATGGCCGCATATGTGACGACTTCTTATAATTAAGCAAAATTTGAACAGTTAGAAAATACTGAAAAAACGCGATTGATCATGACAATGACTTTTATTTTTATCTTTGATAATTTTTCTTGTTGTTTATTTCTTTAGTTTCACATTATGTGGATTTAAAACATAATACTAAAGTCTAAACAAAATTATTTCAATAATATCTATAATGTCTAAAGTCTCAACTAAATTATTTTGATTTATTCCAAAATGATATAAAATATATGATTGAATACATAAATATAGGACATATGATAGAAAATACGTTAAAAATGAGGATTTTTTTTTTTACACTTATGTAAACTATATATAATAAAATGAAGAAAACAATACATAAAGGTGAGCATTCAAAAAATAAAATGAGAAATAAATATTTTTAGAAAAAGAAAAACTATAAAGTACTCAAATAAATAAATAGAGGTGGGCTCGTAAAAAATAAAAGTGAAAAAGTTAGTGTTTTGAAAAAAAGAACAACACGATTCGTATTTTACTACTATTTTGTGAATAATAAAACTTTTCAACATATTTATACTGTAGAGATATATAAATTTATGTACGGATCATAAATTTTGATATAAATTATATAATAATTAATACAAAATTTATTATAATTGTTTTAAAAAAAATCGGATTAAAAAATTATAATAATATTTATAAAATATTTAAGAATATATTAAAAATTGT
>WUAT03000006.1:3088611-3115205 GCA_010015005.3 Ulmus americana
CCTAAGTTATCCAAATTAGGTCCAAGGAATTTAGTTAAATTATTTGGGCGAAGAAAAAAAAAAAAAAAAACAAAACGAAAAAATAAAAAGAATTTTTTTTTTTAATCCCTGAGACTAAATTGTTAACACTAGAAGAGTTCAAATACCTATGACGCAAAAAATTAAAGTTATTAAAAATAGGTTCAAGAAATTTAATTAAATTATTTGGGCTAAAAATAAAATAAAAGAAAAAGAAGTACGTGTGACACATACCAGTAGTATGGGTGGCTTAGTAGTATGTGTGACACATACCGGTACTATATATGAGTGACTCATATCACTAATATGGGTGACACATACCAGTATTATAGGTGACACATATCAGTTATATTGGTGACACATACCAGTAGTATGGGTGACACATATCAGTAATATTGGCAACACATACTAGTAGTATGGGTAACACATACCAGTAGTATGGGTAATACATACCAGTAGTATGAGTGACACATACAAGTACAATGTGTGACATATACCACTTGTATAGGTGACACATACTAGTACTATGAGCAACTCATAACACTAGTATGGGCGACTCATACCACTAGTATGAGACTATTCCAACAAAATAAGCAATCCAAAATTAAATTTTTTTTTTTTTTACCTTCAATGTAGAAGATTTCTCCTGACTCTTTCTGTATTCGATGTCAATTTTAATTTTCTCCTTGACAATCACTTCTTCTTCTTTTTTCTTTTTTGTCAAAGAAGTATTTACTGCATCATTTGTCCTCTTGGGCCGATTCTTTGGCACTGGCTTAGTAACCGAACATGGGCTACCAACAGCACCATCCTTTACTAATGAAGTTCCATTCCTACCGCATGTAGGTGGTGTGCTACCCGTACCGATTTCTTAGAGGCTGTCCTTGTGTTCACCATTCTCTAGCTGAAAATACACACAAACCATTAAAAAAAAAAAAAAAAAAGCCCAAAGCAATACCAAAACCCAATTAGATAAGAACTCAAAGCAAGTAATCCATATTTCATATTTGCATCATAAATGTTTTGCCTTTTAAGGGATGTCTTAGGATCAGATATGTATACAACCATGAAAAAAAACCAATTTCCCACAGTATTTGAGATTTAATATGTACATTATGCATTTTGCACAGCCTTGACATTAACAAGTTTACTCTGATACTCGTAAAAGGGCTTATGACGCAAAATAATCAAAGATATTCAAAATAAGTTCAACAAATTTAGTTAAATTATTTGGGCGAAGAAGAAAGAAAAAAAAGAAGAAAGAAAAAAGAAAAGAAAATTTAAACCACTAAGACTAAATTGCTAATACTCAAAGAGTTCAAGAGCCTATGACACAAAAAAATTAAAGTTATTCAAAATAGGTTCAAGAAATTTAGTTAAATTACTTGGGAAAAAAAAAAAAGAATGAAAAAAGAAAAAAAGGAAATTTTTTTAACTGCTGAGACCAAATTGCTAACACTCAAAGAGTTCAAAGACCTATGGTGCAAAAATAAAATAAAATTTCAAAATAGGTTTAAGAAATTTAATTAAATTATTTTTGCGAAGAATAAAATAAAAGAAAAAAATGAAAAAGAAAAGAAAAGAAAAGAAAAAGAAATAAAAAAAAGAGAGAAAAAAAAAAGAGATTTTTTTTTAATGTTTGGGACTCAATTTCTAATACTTAAAAAATTTAAGGACTTGTGGTGCAAAAATAAAAAAATAATCCACAAGATGGATAAGGGCAATTTTAGGATTTTTGGAAATTTAAAAGTCGAACGGTATCCGATTGCAATTATTTTTTCAAAAATAGAGGTAGCGTTTGTAAATTTATGCAACTAGAGGGTATTCAAATGCTATTATCCGTTTTTTTTTTTTTTTGTTTGTTTTTTACTTGTTTTGGTTTTTAATTTACTGAAGCTTTTTTTTTTTTTTTTGGATTAATAACATAATGGGTAAAATGATAATCTGCTGTTTAGTTAAGGTAAATGATCTCTACCGTCAAGGGTGTATATAAGTGACTTCTCATTTTTAATAGAAGGATATCATGTTAGGGTAAATTAGTTAGATATATCAAATTAAGTGGTATTAAAATTTTAACATAAATAAATATTTTATCAAATTTTTTTTTTACATATATAGTAGCATCATCTTCAATTTGCTCTCTTTAAAGATTTTAAGGTAATTGATCTATTAATTAAATTTGAGTTCAACTTGATGTTATCTTCTCTAATGTCTATAAGAGGACCTAGATATTTTTTCCCTTCTTTTAGACAGCATAAAACTAACGATTAAACATATAATAAGATGAATGGAATTTTCACAAGAAAATGGAAGAATCCCACTCAAGAATAGCTTTAATTAATAAAAAGAGTGTCCCTATTTGCAAGTGGAGAGGTTCATTGCTCACTATCTACGGTGAAACAATATTAGTAGTGCCTCTCCGTGCTAAAAAAACACTCTCATTCCCACACAAAAATCAAAGACCAAAATTTCATAAAAAGAGAGAAAAAAAGAAGAAAAAAAAGATTAGTAGATTAGTCTCTTAGTCCTTTCACTAAAATGAAGACAAATATGCTCATATATCAATCAAACAAACAGGTCCACGTTATTTTTCCCAAATAGATAGAGTGGGCTAAGCTGAAGTGGTCCTTTCACATGTGAATCATGCTTTATATATAGTCTTATATAAAATTCAGAATCAGAAACCCACTTGGATGCATAAAGACACCACCCCCTTGCAAATCACAACCTTCCACTCTCAATTCTTCCCTTTTTTTGTGTGTTTCTTGTTCTTTCTTTTCTATACATATTCTTTTTCTTTTTGGGAGCCAATCTGATAGATAAAAAAAGAAAAGAAAAAAGAAAAAAAGAAGAAGAAAAAGGATCGATCAAAGATAAAGTGGAAAAAACCAAAAACCCACAAAAGCTAAGGAATGATTTCATAATGTACATATACATAATACATCAATATATATATACTTATATATTCATTACATATAAAGCACTAAAAATAAAGCAGTGTTAAAAAAAGAAAAGAAAAAAAAGAGATAGGTGTATAGAATCTACATGCATGCCACTTTTCCATTATAGAAAAAAGAGAGTTAGGTTCTCTATGATGAGTCTCCAAATCAGCAGCTAATTTCAAAGAGACCCACAATTCCTATAATAATACTATATAGTATACATATATTATAGCTTACACTCGATCGTAATCAGAATTAAAGCTCCTCCACCACCAACCTTGTCCGAAAATTATAATTCAAAGCTGGCTATTAGTCTTTATCTTAGTGACATTTGATGTGTCCTTATTATTGTTCTTCTCATTATTATTTGAAGACTTGTTATTGCAAGACTCGAATCTGCAAGGATCGGCCTCGATCAAGAGCTGAACAACTTCCTTCATGGTTGGTCGAAGGGCCGGGTTCTTGTAGGTACAGCGTATGGCGATGCGAAGGACCTCGATCATCTCATCCTTGAACGACTCAGAAAGATGCTTATCTAAAACCTCCACGGCTCCTTCTCTTGTGTCCACTTTGTTTGAAACCCAGTAGATTATGTTCTTGTTCTCTCCGAACTCTGCCTCCACCGGTTTCTTCCCGGTGATCAGCTCCATCAGAACAACTCCGAAGCTGTACACGTCGCACTTTGTTGTTGCTTTGGAGGAGTATGCATATTCTGAAATAGACATGCATCAAAATAATCAAACATTGAGTTGGATAAATTTATGAGCAAATAATAATACAATACAATACCCTATGTTGATTTGGTTTTATAGTTTTGTATTTTAATTGTGATGCTTTTGATGTAGATTTTTCTATAAGTTATTTTCAAATATCAAACAATAACAATTAAAGATAATAATATTTGTTGGAATATATAATAATAATTTGTTCGTCTACTAGTTTATGCTTATTGAAAGAGAGTTGGTAAGCATATGAAAAGTCCATAAACCTTTTAATTAAACGGGATTCAAACTGAAGATGTTTGTATATTTACAATTTACCCTATAAAGTAATATTATTATTCTACCAATAATCCTCGGTTTGAGAATTTTTTATTTTATTTAATTTTTAATTTTTAATTTGTAATTTGGATGAGGGATTCGAACTTGAAATGACAACCATTATTATTATTTTTATTTTATTTTATTTGGATGAGGGATTCGAACTTGAAATGACAATCTTATTACTATGTATACGACCATTTGAGATTATTTTTACATAAGTTTCATAAATATACACAAAAACACTTTACATACAATTTAATGCGTTTTTATAATAATTTTACTGCTATTACTTTTTTCAATCAGTAAAATCATAAATTATCAAGAAAGCACATCAAATTTTAAACCAAAGCCTAAACCACTATGGCTATTATAGTATTAAACGTATATATTGAAGCAAGTGATTTTGCCCTAAAAACAGTACGATAAAGTTCCCAAACTTCTTACATAATCTTGGTAGAAAACCCATTATTACATGGTTTAAAAAAGAAGTGGTCATTTGGTCAATACTATTAGTGATATTAACCCTTTTTTATTATTATTGAAATAGCTTTCCTCGAAGGTTTTTGAGCATAAAAGGGATTTTTACCAGTTAGTGCATGACATATATAATAGAGAAACAATAAGCAAAAATTATAAATATGTGACTCAAAATAAATGAACTTATTGGGTAAGAAAATGAAATTACCTGGAGCCAAGTAACCATAAGTGCCAGCAATAACAGTGGTAATAGAGTCCTTCCCTCCTCTAGCTAGCAAAACCTTGGCTATACCAAAATCAGCAACTTTTGGCTGGTAATTCACATCAAGCAAGATATTGGTAGACTTAATATCTCTGTGAATAATAGAAGGACGAAGATCATGGTGAAGATAAGCCAAACCCTGAGCAATCCCAAGAGCAATCTGATGTCTAGTTGGCCAATCCAAACAATACCAACCTTTGTGAAGAGCATCCCAGAGATTCCCATTTGGCATATACTCATAAACCAAAAGATTAGAATCCAAACTTGAGAAGTAACAATACAATTTCACTATGTTCTTGTGCCTTATGCTTCCCAAAGTCTCCACTTCAGTCTTTAGCTCTTTATCCAAAACTAGTTGATCTTGTTCTGAAGATGAGTCCTTTGTTTTCTTGCTCCACAGCCTCTTCACCGCGACTACTTCGTTGCTGCTCAGCTCTATCTTGTAGACTGTCCCGGATCCGCCATGTCCCACGATGTTCTTGTCCACCATGGCTTCGATTATCTCTCGTTGGTCGAAGCTAATTCGATGGAAGCTCTTTATATCATAGGAGAAGTAGGAGGAAGGTGTCTCGTCGTGTTCAACCATTGCTCTTTCTTTTCCGAATCTTCGCTTTAGAAAGAGGAGAGTTCCAACTAGGATGATCACTACAGAAATCCCAATTGCCCAGATTGAGTTGAGCTTCTTTTGGTTTTCGGGTTGTGGGCAAATGGGAAAACTCTTGACTGATGAGGATTTCACATTGGGTGAGACACAAAGCTCTGGATTCCCCGAAAAGCTTTCGACTAATCCTCCATTGATCAGGGAAGGAGGAATTGGACCGGAAAGCATATTGTTCGAGAAATTGATCGAATTAGGCAGGAGTTGAGAGAGACTTTCTGGGATTTTCCCCGTTAAGAGATTGTAGGAGAGATCAAGAACATTGAGAGATTTGAGCGAAGCAAGCGACTCGGGGATAGAAGAGTTGAGCTTGTTGCCTTGCAGAAGAAGCAAGTTCAGCTTCTTCAAATTCCCAATCTCAGAAGGAATCGGACCCGAAAGAAGATTATTGCTCAAATCGATCTTAACCAAATTGATAGCACTAGAAATTCCCGGAGGAATCACACCAGAAACCCTGTTACTCTGTATGAACAACTCCGACAAGTTTCTAGCCTTCCAAATCGAGTTTCCAATCGAACCGCTCAAATTATTATAACCCAAGTCGATAATCGAAACATGAGGAAGACCCAAAAGTGATTCTGGAAATGCTCCCTCCAATCGATTAGAGCTAACTCGAAATCGCAAAAGTGACTCGCAGCTCCCATAACTCTCTGGAACTTGTCCAGAAAACTTGTTTTCCAGAACAAGAAAGTACTGCAACTTACCTCCTTTACAGATAAACGGAGGCAACGGACCGGAAATATTATTCTCCGACAAGTCCAGCACCATCAACGGCGAAGAATGGCCCAAATTTCTCGGCAACTGGCCAGACAAATAGTTGTCGTAGAGCGAAAGCAAACGAAGAGTCGTCGAGCCTTGAATCGCTGTCGGGATTTCTCCGGTGAGGCTATTGTTGTAGAGCTGGAGTACTTGTAGCTTCGGCAAACGACAAACAGTTTCTGGGATTTGTCCCTCCAAACGATTAACGGACATGTCCAAATCAGTAAGCTCCGTTAGATTCCCGAGCTCCTCCGGGATTGGACCGACCAGTTGGTTATAGTAAAGCTCGAGCTGTTGAAGATTCTTAAGCGAACCAAGCTCCGCCGGAATCCGACCGTCGAGGAAATTCCCGCTCAATTCTAGATCGGTAAGTGACGTCATGTTCCCGATCGACCTCGGGATCCGTCCGTACACCATGCACGTCGTTAACACCATTGATTTGAGCTTGGTTAGGTCGGAGATGTTCTCCGGGAGCCGCCACGGGAGGAAGTTTCCGTTCTCGTTGAAGTTGAGAATCTCTAGATTTGTTAGATTGGTGACGGAAATTGGGAACCTCCCTCTGAAGAGATTGTTGGATAAATCGAGAATTCTCAGAGATTTTAAGTTGGAGAAGTCCGGAAGAGTTCCTCCCATGTTGAGAAAACTCATGTCAAGCTCTTCAAGAACAGAGCAATTGGTGATTCCAGGTGGAAATTCACCGGTGAGGTGGTTGCGGCCGAGGCGGAGGATGCGTAGTTCTGGTAGATAAGAGCAGACTCCGGCTGGGAAGTGGCCGGAGATTGACCAGCCGTAGAGGTCAAGTTTTTCGACGTAGCCCCTATCATTACATGCAATTCCAGTTAAGTTACACAAACTCTTTCCTCCTTCCAAATTCCATTTGGATGTGGAGTTTCCTGAGAGAGAGTTTTTCATTAGCTGGATGAACTGGAACTGGCTATTAGTATTGCTCACCGCCAAGGATGAAGCAAGAGAAACAAAAAGGAGGATCAAGGCAAAGAAATTGGAAGCCATTTTTGGATTAAAGAAAGAAGAGAGGAGAAAAAGAGGAAGAGGGAATTAAGTTTGGTGGCAACAAGGGGAGGAAGAGGAGAAGTATATAAATGTGAAGAAAGAAAGGGTGATTAGAGGGGAAGGGATGTGATTAGGAGGGTCTGAGATTGGTAATGAAAAGGGGAAGGGAATTAGGGGATGAAGGAGTGGTGGTGTTGGAGCAGTAGAATTACTGGTGGGAGAGATGGAAAGAGGCATATCTCTTAGCTTTTGTATAAAGAGGCTTTAAGTTTTGTACTCCACTAGCTAGGAGGAGCTGTAGAGAATAACATCAGTGCCAACTACTTTATACTGATCAAGATGTTTCTCAATAAACTGCATCCGATACTAACTAATTTCTCCCCTGCATATTATATATATATATGTTTTCTTTTGCGACCAGGACATTCTTGATTGTGATCTATCATTCTGCAATATATTAGCTCTTTGATATGAGTTAATTTCCTCACAATTTTAGAATTGAATTGGTAGAGGTATTAGAAATCAAACGATATTGGGCCTAACTCATCGTAGTAGAACCGGCTTGTTAGGGGAGGATTGCTCTCTCCAACCAATGTGAGATTCTAATACGTTCCTCACGCACAGTGTGGACCATGCCAAACCGCTATGAATATGTCGATATTGGGGGACCCAACATTGCCAAATTGGGTTACTTTGATACTGTGAGAATGTCTCAAGGTTGTTTGAGATGTTGAGAAGATTTGGGACACAAAAATGAGAGGAAAACAGGAGTAGGCAGCAAGCAGCAGGCATGGCACGGCGCCCATCGCGGATGGTTTTTTGGGTGGGTGCGGGAAGGCGTGGCACAGAGGTGCCCTTGACGCGACACGAGTTTGCAGCCCCAATTTCTTATGTCCTGTTTTGTAATTTCTCATGTGGGGCTTATATACTTGTTTTAGGGTTTGGGAGAAACACACGATTGAGAGAATATGAGATAGAGAGTGCTTGAGAGAAGGGTGTTTCTCTTATAGAGCAATCTTATAACTTGTAATTTGGATTCGATTATAAAGGAAGACCGCCATTGCTGGATATAGGCCAATATTGGGTTGAACCAGGGTAAAATATTGTGTTCTTTCTTCTTCCCTTTCTGATTTTGCTTTTACATATATTTTTCTTGGATTTTTGCTTAGTTGGTTCTATTCGATTTCCATAGATATATTCTGCATTGTGTTTGCTTTACAACAGATACTATATTACAAAGTGAAGAAAAAGAGAAGTAGAAGAAGAACCATAAGGACTTAACAACCTTCTCATGTATATTGATCAAACTCAAAAACATCACAAATGGAAGAAAAAAAAAATACATCACTTATAGTTGAAACTAACCGACCTTAGCCAACTAGGATCTGAATGATTACAGCTATATATTGACAACTCATCTTACAACTGTAATACACACACTACAAATCACTAGCTAACAAACAAGACTTAACAAACACTAAGCTTAACTAACTAAAATAGTTCCTTCAATATCTAACCGACCTTGCCATCTAGGATTTGAATGATTACAGCTATATATTGACAACTCATCTTATAGTTGTAATATACACAATACCAATCACTTGCTAACAAACAAGACTTAACAAGCACTAAGCTTAACTAATTGAAACTAGTTCCTTGAAGACTCCCCCTTAAGATGGAATATAGATATTGTATAGTCCCATCTTGCCAATCAACTCCTTAAAATGTGAAGAGTGTAAATCCTTAATGAAAACATTTGCCAGATGATGTTTGGTTGAAACATGTAAAGCCTTTCTTCAAATTTTATGCTTGTATCTTTGTCTTAACCAAGTGACAATCTGTCTCTATATGATTGGTTATCACAATATAAAAATACATATTTTGAATGGCTAACACCAATCTCCTTTAGCAAAGAAAGCAACAACGTCAATTCACATGTTGCATTAGCTATTGGTCTATACTCTGCTTCTATAAAGGATCTTGATATTGTTTGCTACTACTTAGATTTCCAAGAAATCAAAGATTCTCCAAAGAAGACATAAAAACTAGAGATTGACCTTCTAGTGTCATGACATGCTGCTCAATTAGCATCTATAAATACTTTGAGTTGAACATCATGACTGTAAGGAATTGAAGCTTCAGCATAAGCTTTGAGATGAACATCAGATTTAGATGAAAAGAAGAACCCTTGTCCTGGTGAAGACTTAATGACTGTAAAACTCGTTGAGCTGCCTTGAGATGTGGCATTATGAGATTAGTAACAAATTGACTCAATCTATCCACAACATAGAAGATATCTGGTTTGGTAATAGTCAAGTAACTTCCTTATTGTTCTTCTATTCAATAAAGGATCTTTGAACAATTCATTATCATTTAAACTTTGAGATTAGCCTTCATTGGTGTATTGCTGGTTACATCCTAAATAGCCAATGTCTGATAGAAATCGTAGAGCATAGGACCTTTGTGAAATGCAAACTCCCTTCTCAGATCTTGCTATTTCCAAACCAAGAAAGAACCTCAAGTTTCCCAATTCTTTTAACTTGAATCTAGCATCCAAAGAGGACTTCATCCACATAAATTAGCAAATCAACGAAATTTGATCCTTCTGACTTGATGAAAAGTGAATGATCTGTGGTAAATTGGTGTAAATTTTCTTTTAGCAAGGCATTAGAAAACTTAGATAACCATTGCCTAGAAGCTTGCTTCAAACCATAAAGGGACTTATGAAGCTTGCAAACTGGATTATTGGGCAATCTATTCTCCCCCTTAGGACTATACCCTTGTGGTATAGTCATATACACTTCCTCTTCCAAATCTCCATGTAAGAAAGCGTTATTAACATCCAGTTGATGCAAATACCAGCCATGTATAGCAACTAAAGCAAGTGAAAGTTTGACTATTACAAGCTTAGTAGCAAGAGCAAAAGTGTCTATATAGTCAACACCTTCTTATTGAATGTACCCTTTTGTAACAAAATGAGCCTTATGTCGTTCTATAGAACCATCAACATTAAACTTCAATTTATATACCCATATTTACCCTACAACGTGCTGTCTAGGTGGCAAGATGACAATAGACCAAGTCTTGTTAGTCTCAAGAGCATCCAACTCAGCTCGCATAGCTTGCTCTCATTCAATTTCCCCACAAGCTTACAAGTATGATTGAGGTTCAAAGGTAGTAGACACAGATAATACAACAACCTTAAAATTAGCACTCAGTTTATCATATCTAACACTTGAGAAATATGATGCAAAGTAGAAGCATTTTCATCAGTATCAGACTACAACGACAATCTTGTAGATAAGTTGGTCATTTAACTACTCTGTTAGAACGAGTTTGAATAGTAGAAAAATCAACGGATGATGAGTCAGAAACACCAGATTAAACATCATGTGTAACAGACGCTGGATTTGAATTGCAAAGAGTTGAGTATGTAGAAGAACTATCATTAACATACATTGGAAAAACTGTGTCATGAAATAGGTCTAGAATCTCTTGAGAAGAGACTATCAGAAAAAGGAAAGATAGACTCATGGAATTGAACATCTCTGAAAACAAAAACTTTAGTAGACTTAATGTCAAGAAGCTTGTATGCTTTCATGCCTGGTGGATAACTAAGTAAAACACAACCTTTGGATCTCGATGAAAATTTATCACGACTGCTGAAAAAAGTAAATCCATAACATAGAAAACCAAAGGCTCGAAGATGAGAATATGAAGATTCTCTATGATTTAAGACTTCAAAAGGAGGTTTGTGATTTAGAATTGGAGAGGGCAGTATATTGATGATATGAACTGCAATTAGAATATCACCCCAGTCCACAAGAGGCAAACTAGATTGGAATAACAAAGCTTTACCAACATTAAGAAGATGCTGGTACAACATAATTTTTCTCTGGCCTCTCAACACAAGAGCGAAAGTGAATTAGTCATTTAGAAGTGTAGAAGCTAGTCAAGTTTAGTTCTTTAGCATTGTCAAATCTAACACTCTTAATGACAACTCCAAATTGTTGAGCATCAGATTTAGAATGCAAAGGATAGACCCAAGTGAATCTGGAACAATCATCAACTATTGTAAAAAGGTATCTAAAACCATATGTAGTTATTGTATGAAAGGGCCCCATATATCAACATGAATTAGATCAAAAGCTATTGCAGACAGTTTATTATTAGATTGAAATGGTAAACGCATTTGCTTGGCAAAGTGACATATTGAACAATGAAAATCTTTGCAAGAGATAGAAAATAATTTCAAGTTCTTAGTGATTTATTGCAAGTTATTACAAGAGGGGTGACCTAATCTATAATGCCACAAAGTATGAATGACAAAGATGAAGACCTATAAGCTGAAATCTCTACATCTAAAGTAGTTTATGTTTCTTGAAGGGTCAAGTAGTAAGGGTTGCCAATTCTTTTAGCCATCCCAATCTGAAAGGCCTGAGAATTGTCTTGAATCAAGCACTAATTAGCATTAAAAACCAAAGTATATGATGTACCTTTGGTGAAGGAACTTATGGAGAGCATATCGTATCTAAAACTTGGTACATTATGGACTTGAGTAAGAAAAATTTGTGATGTGAGTCTTACAGTATCAACACAAGTAATAGATGCTATTTCACCATTTGGTAATTTGACATATGAAGAAGTAGAAGTGGAATAAAAATTAGTGCAACTACTTAAATCATGACACATATGATGAGTGGCTTTTGTAACTAATATCCAAGCATGCTTACGGATAAAAGAATAAGTAACAGTAAAATTTGATACCAATGGTTGGTGATCATGGACCATCTGAGTTTCATTTGAAGTTGAGAATCGAGGAAGGCAATACGTTTCTGGCATTAACTAGATGAGAGAGAAGAAGTAGTTGTGTTGGATGTTACTTCATCATTTTGATCAAGCCCTATATTGGTTTGATTAACAATTGGTTTAGACTGATTAAACTGCCCCTTAGTTTGCTCTAAATTTCCCCCCTTTGAACTTAAAACTTGGTGGATGGCTATGTATCTTATAATACTTGTCAACTGTGTGTCCAAGCTACAATAGTGAGTAAAAAGTGGCTTACCACGTTTTCCGTTAATAGAGTTATAGTTACTAGCAGAAACACCAAAAGCTGCATAATTAGGCACTGTTGAAGAAGTATGAAAATTCAGGCTTCTTTGCCTTTCTTCTTGAATCACAAGTGAGAAAATCTTATTTGATGGGAGGTAAAGGATCAAGCATGAGTATTTGAGCATGTATATGAGAATAAGACTCATTTAGTTCCATCAAAAACTGAAGAACATATTCTTGATGCTGATAGTTCATACGAGCTTTCATACCACCAAAATTACATGTAGGAATTTGACAAAAATCCTTAAGTTCACCCCAAAGTGTCTTGAGTTTAGTAAAGTAATTACTAATATCACTTGAACCTTGAGACAAACGATTCAATTGTTGCTTAGGCCGAAGGACTCTAGGTCCATTTCTCTGATGAAATCTATCATGTAGATCATTCCAAACATCTACTCCATTATCAATATACATTATGCTGTCTGCAATTTCTTTTGACAAAGCATGAAGAATCCAAGACTTGCCCATACTATTGCATCTAGAGCAGATATTATAAAGAGGATCATCTATAGAAGGGCAAGAGATTGTACCATCAACAAAGCATAGCTTGTTCTTAGCAACGAGAGCTATTGACATAGATCAAGACCAAGAATTGTAATTGTTGCCTATCAATTGATTCAAGACAGGAGTCAAACCTAGATGATCACCATTGCTAAGGTAGAAAGGAATATTAGAGTCTTCGATGTGCAATCGATCTTCAACCTCTAGATTCACGAATCGATTTCCCCCATTATTGTTGTTATTGTTGCCAGTATTGATTCGATTTTGTCCATTGTTGACACCCAAATTTGCTCCACCACCTTGAGCCATAATCGTCAGTCCAATCGAGAAATCAAATTGAAGAAAAGTGCTTCACAGCTACATTAACAATGGCGCTCTGATACCATATTAGAAATCAAAGGTATAACACCTCGAAAGCTCTCATTGTTAACCCTCGTGGATTAAGATGACTTAGAGTGAAATTTTTGTAATATTTTAATGTTATGAATTATTTATAAAATTATGGAAATTTTAACATATTGAAAATCCTTAAGTTAATTAAAATTCTTAGCAAATAGTAGAAAGAACCGAAGAGAATAAATAAAGAGAAAGGAAAATAATAAGGATTTTATTAAGTGCTTAACCTAAGAGTGTTTGGGAAACGCATCTAGAGGTAAAACATCAGAACGTGTTCAAACAAACGTGTCCAAAGGTAAAATACCGAAAAGGTTTCGAAAAATGTGACCGGAGGAGAAACACCGAAACATGTTCAGACAACATGTCTAGAGGAAAAATACCAGAACACTATCGAGAAACATGTTTGGAAGAAACGACAGAACCTGTATGGTTATTGGAACAAGAAGCTTACACCGAAACCCATCGGGTAACCAAAATTGGAAGGACCTTTTGGGAACCCTTCCGAATAAGTAATCGGCTAAGCACTCAAGAACTTTTCGTTCTAAAGACATGATACTATAACACAAAGATCCTCTTTGCCGAAGCAAATGCTTCTGGCCAAATAGCGATTACCAGATGTCATCAAAGTATCGAAGGAAGTCAAGTTGGGACCCTTCACTCCCACTTGACCGGAACGGCTCCAATGAGGTTTATCGAATGGAATAATAGGTAGCAAACATGCAAGCCTTTTGACTTTGGTTTGCCTTGGGTGTTGGCTCAAGAGAACACCAGCTGCCACTAACGCTATCACATAGGAATGTGTAAAGCTTAGATTAAGCGGTGGAATCAAATCACGTCTATAAATGGGGGGATTTAGGGAAGAAAGAGAGTTGTTTAGCAAAACAAATCCTTTCTCTCTCAATCCATAAGTCTTGAAGGCCTATGTTGTTGTCTTCTTCACGCGATTTTTCAAGGCAAAACCCTTGTTCTTTTAATAGAAATAAATGTTATAGGTATAAGGAATAAGTCGGAATTGAATCCATAAATTTACATACAATATTAAGTTGTAATTGACGGATAAATTAGTGCATGTCACTATAATGGATAGTTTTTATAACTAATTTGTATGATTTAATTAGGTACCAAAACAGCTCTGATTTTCATATCTAATATCTTTTTGGAAAGCTCAAAATGTCTATTTTCATGTCTCAAAAGATGAAAAATTTCCCATTTATAGATTTTACGAAATTTGGCTGAGAAGAAAAACTGTTCCATAAAACTCGCTTTGAGACTAGTTTTGAAGAAAATTAGTTTTGAAACTTTTAAATGTGATTCCAGAATCCAATTTTGCAAAAGAGTCTTTTAAATGTTGTATGATAATTTGAATGTGAATTTGGCCAGATTTGAAGGACTTTAAAGACACAGAAAATTGACATTAAAACTTTCCAAAACAAGAGCTGTAAAAGTGATTAAATTGAGTTAAAGATGAATTAAGGATAAGATCTCCATACTACAAGTCTTATCCGGGACAAGGAACTAACATTCATGCTTAATGTTTGATTCCTTAGTATTTTACTCTCCTTTCAGAGGACTTGAGCATTCAGGAGAGAAGCAAAGTCGTAAGTACAATTCCACCTACAACATGACTCTAATGTAATCGGACATCTTTCTATGTCAAAATTGTTATGTACTAAAGTGATCGGACATCTTTCTATGTCAAATTATTATGTGCTAATGTGATCAGATACCTTCCTATGTGAATAACAAATATTGTGGTTAGTGAATTTAAAGGTTTTATTGTTGCAAGTTATCTTGCTCATGATTTTATGATGGTGTTGCCCGGCCTTGTTTTATTGATAATGGGATTTGACTTTTATGGCTGCTAAAGGGGTGTTAAAGACTTGATCTAATTCTCTGGAAGTCGCAAACGGGTATAAATATAGAAGGGGGCTCAATAATGCTTTAAAGAATTGTATAACGATTGTTCAAATTTTGATAAGTTATGGTTTTTAATATTAAAAACATTGTGAGGAAAAATATAGTGCTTACTGAGTTTTCCACTCACAACTTTTACTTTCATATTGTAGATGATTGGGGCAAGAGACTGGCTAGGTAAAGAGTGTTCGAACCGGAGTTGAGTTCGGAAAGTGATGATGGATCGCTATGGAACCCGCTTTAAGGAAAATTTAAAGCTTCCGCTCAGTGTTAAATATTTTTGTAAGGCTTGTGTTTTCAATGAAATTGAAGGTTGTACATATACCGTTTGGTTAAGTAGGGAATTGGAACACATTATAATGTTTTTTTTTAATGACTTTATAAGCTTTTGATTTATGAAGTAGTATTCGGTAATGTTTGAAATCCCTTCGGATTCATGGGGTCATTTAAGGAATCTTTTTGTGCACAAGAAGAAACTATGACCAGAAACCCATTTTAATTCTATTCCGTTTGGATGAATGGTTTCCGAAAACATGTTTTGCCGGTAGTGAATCCTTTTGATTTGTTTTAAAAGTTGGGACAGTTTTACAAGGTTCTTCCGAATATCGGGTCTTCTTCCGGAAGCATTATTCTTTAATCTTATTTCCCTTTGATTTTAAAGGTCGTATATAAAAGAATTTCGATTTACTTGTTTTTAAGAAAGTATTGCAAATTTTAGACTTTGCCAGAACACTTGTTTATCTGAGGATTGGTTCCGAATAAAGCAATTTAAAGTATTCGGTATTTTATTTTGGATATATTCTTTCTCCAAGTTTAAGTTTAATGTATTTCTGATTTTAAATGTTTTTGACGAGTTGATGAAGAATTGTGTTTTAGCAAATTAATTTAGTATTTAGTTTCAAAAAAAAATATTACAGTTTTGGCATTAAGTAGGGAAGGAGTTTAAGAAAATGAGGGATGTTACAAAAGGATATTGGGCCTAACTCAATGAATGTACCAAAAAATAGCACAAACAATAATCTTTAATTTCTACGACAATCTTCAAAATTTCCATCAAATAATAAGGTTTTAGCAAAGAATTAATCAAGAAAGAAATGAAAGAAGGAAAGGAGAATGAACACAAGAGAATTTCTCATAGTTCAACTTGAATTGTCTACATCCACGTTCAGTCCTTAGACTCTTTGCACTATTGGAATTATCTTTACAAATCTAGAATCTTGTTTTTACAATAGTTGAGAGCATCTCTCTCTAGAAACTTGCTGCTCTCTCTAAAAACTACCCAAATGGCCAAGCCCTCTTACAAATGAGCCCATATGCCCTTTATATAGTAGAATTCCTTCATACTTAGTTATTACAAATGAATACAAAAGGCTTTCATACAAACAACAAACTATCACTTCTTCAACTTCGGACCTGATACTTCTCATCCTTTTCCTTTGGGATAAAAACTGAATCTAAAGAAATGGTCTCTTACAAATCGTAGCCCTAGAAGTTAGCTTTCCAATCCAAAAAGAATCAGTTCAATCTGACATTTGTAGCTCAAGATATCCTCAAAATATTGAAACAAATTCAGGCAGATCCGAAGGATGCTTAACCATCTTCAAACTTCTTCTACTCTTTCTTCATCTTTCAGCCAATTCTTTTGCTAATACTCTGGAAAGATGCTCGTAAGTGCTCCGGATCATGCCCTAATAATCCACACTTTGACCTTCTTAAGGTTAATCGTCACGTGGAGCCTTTGTACATATTTTTCCCATCAATTTCCTCCTTTTTATTTGCATTATTAATAAAGTTAATAATGGAAATAAAACAAAGAGTTAGACAAAAGTTTGGCTTAGTTCAAAGTTTAAGTCTTTTCCGAGTACAACTTCCAAAATCTCATGCTTGTCGTCCGAAGCATCTTCTAGAAAAAGACTGAGATCACCAATTTCCAAGAATATCTTATGCCGAGGCATCTTCCGAAAAATGGCCAAAGTCACCAGTTTCTAGGAATATCTCATGCTTTGGCATCTTTCGAAAAAGGACCGAAGTCACCAGTTTCCAAGAATATCTCATGCCGAGGCATCTTTCGGAAAAGGACCGAAGTCACCAGTTTCCTTGAATATCTCATGCCAAGGCATCTTTCGAAAAATGACTGAAGTCACCAATTTCTAGGAATATCTTTTTTATTCCTCTCTCACTTTTTTTTCTTCCACTTTTTTCTTTTCTCTCTTTTCTTTTCAGTTAAACTTATTACTTCCAAAGGTAACAATATCATCCTTTTCTTGACTTTGATCAAACTTTATCATCATTGGCTCAGTGTATTCATCTTTCTTTTGTTTTCTTCTCTTTTTGAAATTTGGAACCATTAACAACGTCCTTGTTCCCTTCCTCCACATATTCTAAATCTCTCTAGCCATTCAGATTGACAACTGGATGCTTCCAATAATTGCTTTCTCATTCCTGAATACTTTCTTCCGTCAAATACCTGAATTAATAATATTTTTACAGCAAATATAGCTTCATCTGGCATTGTTCCTGAGAAAGCAATCCAAAATATTTGAGAAACAAGTATTGCTAATTATCTTCAAACCAATTTCTTTCCAAAGAGCAGAGCCATACAACAAAATGTAACACTATTATTTCCCAAAACAAGAAAGAATTTCATTTACAAATATACTAAAATCATCTTTGAGATAACATATGAGACATAATAGAAATTTAATAAACATAGATTTTAAAATCCTCTGAAACAAATGCGAAACATGAATAATTGAGTTGTAAGGCTCAAACAATTTCCTGAAGATAGTGTAACTTCATGCAAAATCACCAGTCGAAACAAATTCAGCATATGAATTGTAATTTGAAAACCATTTAAATGTGATCATCAGATAGAGAAAATATGATAATCATGTATGATAGCAGAATCTCAAATATATACATAATTCACCTTTGCATCACAACAAAAATATGAAATTCAGCTTATTCTACTCTTATATTTAGTTTCCCTCACAAAGAAAACGTTGATTGTAAAAGGTCAGGTATAGATTACAAGTTACTTTCTGGAACATGTAACTTGTAAATGATCTTCCTGTATTGTTAAGCATTTCTTTCATCAGTCAAGGCCAATTTAAGGGAAATGAGTATTACCAATGCCTCTTGTGCTTGCACAATTTGTCCCAGAAACACAATCATAACGTAATGTGCCACTAATCTTATATTGAACCATATCTAAGAACTGCTAAAACCTTCTGTCATCCTACAAACTGACTTTTTGCCACACCCAGCAAGTCTAACTTTGATTTAAAAAAAAAAAAAAAACAAATTCGTTAAATCTCACCACTCTTTTCCCTCTTGCCATTAATTCTCACAAGCAATAGCAAAGGCAAGAAAAATAGTGAATAAAAAATTCTCGACATATATATAATCCAACAAAAACACTATCATTAATTTTTCAATTCTCAAAAACATATTTAAATATCTCATAAAATTATCTCATTCATTCATGATTTGCTACAACAAGCTAATATTCATATTGCTTAGTTTTTTTTTTTTTAATGCAATTCACAATTCCTTTTCTTTTTCCAAATATTAGCATAATCTTAACATACTTATATCCGAAAAGCAGAGAAATTCGAGCGAAGGAAAACATACCAATCTTGATCTTTTCCTCACTTCTCAAAGTTCACGAGTTATTTTTTAAAAAAAGTTACTCTCGATCTCTTAGATCAATTTTAGCCTCAATTCCATAAGAATACTGTCATGTCTCAGTTGTTTTACTCAACAATGATAAAATGTTTTTAATCAATTTATATGACAATCTGTTTGAATTTCCAATAATCTATTGTCTATCAATTCAAGATTATCTTAATTAATATTTCACATATAGCCATCACAACAACCACATACTTTTCCTCTTACTCTTTGAAGGTTAGGCTCCATCCTAAAATACTAGAATTAACTCAAAATATAGAAACAACAAACCTTTAATGTCAATCTCACTCTTAAATTAGTAACTAATCATACTACAATGTTAATTTTTCTACAATTCTCAATTATCTTTATGTTCAATCTCTTCACAAAACAATAAAGCAACTAGTTAAAAATCTAAAATACATTAAGCCAGCATGTGCAAGGAAAATGATTCATTTATAGCAAGTTTAGTTTATTTGCCAATAAATATGTTATCTCCTTCACAAATGCTTTTTGATTAAATCTTGTCCAAACTGCTCCATCAAGTTTTATCACAAATATCCTTCACATATAACCTCATGCTCTTCATCAAACTCAGACATATATAATGGCATGGTTACTCAATACATAAATGACCATGAATGTCTGGTTTTCAATTTTAAGACAACAATCAACTGAAGTAAAATCACAAAAACATATCTTTGCTATTGTTGCCTTCAAGCTTGCATTGATCATCTCACTCTTCCAAGGATGAATTTGATGGTCTACATATCAAATAGATAACTCCCACTCTACATAATAATCTTTATTTTAAAATCAAAGGAACAAATGTGTCCAGTAAATGTTCTTCTCTTCTGTTATCAGTCAAACATTCAAGAAATTAATACCAAATATTCAAGCATATTTCATTGTTTATGATTCCATTAAATATATAAAACAATCATAATTATGAAGTTGTAATACTTTCTAGCAAGTCGAGCATAGTTGTTCAATGTATGAGCAGCAAAACAAATATGAGATCATATGTGTATATCTATTCAAACAAGACAACGTTTGCCTATTTAATTGGCATGGCTATTCGAATACAAGTTTCAACAATCATGCTTCTAAAACTTCACTTACCAGTAGTTTACTACTCAAAGATATTTGAAACATGCTGTGAGATTCATCAAGAAGCTTAACATGAGCTGGTAAATATATAAAGTGAAATTGTAATCCTAGAAAATATACGATCATTTCATATGTTATATGGCACTCTGAACAATGATATTAAGATCTTAAAAATTAGTGCTCATAATCATAATTTTTCTGCTTGTATCAAGTGGAATTTTAGTAAAATCATTCAAAATGGAAAATTAGATATAAAAATCCAAACACTTCTATCACCTTTCAAAAAGACAAGAAGATTATTTATCCTATCGGATCAAGTCATTGAGTTCGTCCTCCTATTTATCGGCAAATACTAGAAATTAATCATCATAGCAATACTTTCCATTTCTTCATCGGATTAGAATTTTACCTTCTGATTCGAGAGTGGTCTTAAACCGAATCTAATTCATATCCTCCGAAAAATGCTTTAACTTCCTTCGAAAAAATGGTTTGAATGCTTCGAAACCTTTGAGTAATGCTTCGACAAGCTTCTTCCATCTTTTAGAGAATTGGCCTAATTGTTGTCTAGCCTTCCGCATCCTTCAAAAGCTCCCAAATTTGCTTCGGGGATGAGCGTCTTTGAACCTCACTATAGCCAACTATCCTTCAGCTGATTCACTGTCTCCTTCGCGCTTTTGACTGAAACCTCATTTATTCTTCGAATGCTTCAAATGATCCTTCTCTTATCCTTTCATGTACCCTTCATAAACCTCTTCATATCTTTTCTAATCGTTCGGAAAAGCTCTTGGACCTCATTCGAAAGATCTGGATCCTTAGGGAACTTGATCTAATATAGCATCCATCGGAGAATGCTTTGTCAGATTTGAAAGTATTTCGGAGTACACTCTTGTCCTTCAAAAATACCTTCAGAAGATCCTTTTCTCAGCCTTCCCTCATCCTCCGAAGGATTGAAAATTCTTCTCTTGTCCTCTGGGATAATCCTTCAGCAAAGCTTCTCGTCTCATCCGGAGAGTCTATTTTGAGGATTCTTTTCAACTATATCCTTCGAGAACACAGCCCATAGTCCCAGCATCCTTTGAAAATTACTTCAGCACACCCAAAAATGCTTCAGAGTACACCCGTATCCTTCGATAATTTCTTCATGTCCTTTAGTAGATCAACACCTTCGGAGGTCCCATTTAATTGCTTTGGACGTTCTCCAAATCCTTCAAAGATGAATTACATTAAACTTCCTTTGATAGCACACAATAGCTTCAGCTCAAATTGGCAAGACTAAGGAAAATTTTCAGTTAGGCATTTCGTCGAGCAGGTAGTGGGCGTTTCCGAACTTCTTCGATTTCCTACTAGACTCATTCGATGTCCCCTTCTAGAATCGATTAGATAGCTTAAACATAATCATCGTGGTCTCAATTTGTCCAGAGAGTGGACTTTGTAGCGGTTTAGGATTTTTTGAACAGCATATTGTAATCATTAGAAGAAGATTTCTGGATCCTTTGCAGACGAGAGGGGATTTGGCCGAAGGATCTTTTCTCATCTCCCCCTTACCTGTGTTCCCCTGAATCCTCTCAGATTTGATCGCCGCCCTCTTCTAAATGATTTTTGACCTGACATACTTCGCGGTGGAGGTTTCCGGCGGTGGTGACGTTGAATTTGAATCCTCCAGTGAAGGCTTTCGAACCCTTCGCAGATGGAATGTTTGGGACGATTCTCTGTTTCCATTGGGATCTATTCTCTTTCTCCCATCTTCAATTTGGGAATTCCTCAATCCCAAATGATATATTTTCTATCATAAAAAGAAACTGCATATTAGTCATTTATCTTATCTCATAATTTTACATATAACCCTAACATTTTTGCAAATATGAAAATTGATCTTTTACTAATATGTTCCAGATTAAATCATAGAAGATTCTATATATTTTTGCCAAATAATTATCAAATATATCTAGTAATTTAACTCAGTTTCAAGAATATCAAGATGAAATATAGAAAAACAAATTAAAGAAAATCTTGTAGAATTATCGTAAAGAAAATCTCCCTTAATTTTGGTCTGTGAATCATCATGAATTTTTGTATCTTTTTCCATAGACAACGCCAATTGGATGTACCAAAAAATAGCACAAACAATAATCTTTAATCTCTATGACAATCTTCAAGATATTCCATCAAATAATAAGGGTTTAGCAAAGAATTAATCAAGAAAGAAATGAGAGAAGGAAAGGAGAATGAACATAAGAGAATTTCCAATTGTCTACATCTACGTTGAGTCCTTAGATTCTTTGCACTATTGAAATCATCTTTACAAATCTAGAATCTTGTCTTTACAATAGTTGAGAGCATCTCTCTCTAGAAGCTTGCTTCTCTCTCTAAAAACTACCCAAATGGCCAAGCCCCCTTACAAATAAGCTCATATGCCCTTTATATAGTAGAAATCCTTTAGACTTAGTTATTACAAATGAATACAAAAGGCTTTCATACAAACAACAAACTATCCCTTCTTCAACTTCGGACCTGATACTTCTCATCCTTCTTCTTCATGATACAAGTTGAATCTAAAGAAATGGTTTGCTTATAAATCGTAGCCCCAGAAGTTAGCTTTCCAACCCAAAGAGAATCATCTCAATCTGACACTTGTAGCTCAAGATATCCTCCAAATACTGAAATATATTTAGGCAAATCCGAAGGATGCTTAACCATCTTCAAACTTCTTCCACTCTTTCTTCACCCTTCGCCCAATTCTTCTGCTAATACTCCAGAAAGATGCCCGTAAGTGCTCCGATTAATGCCCTAATAATCTGCACTTTGACCTTCTGAAGGTTGACAGCCACATGGAGCCTTTGTACATATTTTTTTCCATCCACTCAACCTAGCAAAACTGGCTTGCTAGGGGAGGATTGCCCTCACCTTATTAAGTAGATAATGTCAATATCTCAGGCCAATGTGAGATTCTAATAATAGGTGATTTTCATTACAATCCAAGTATTTCGTTTGGTTTGATTCAATAGAAAACTGCGCTAGTATTAGGTTTCCCTCTATGACTAAAACTCATTTTTGTGTCATTCAATGTGCTTAAACTTTCTTTCACTAAAAGAAAAATGAATATTTTGTAATAGTACAAATTGAAAATAGAAGGAAGATAACAATACCTTTATTGGCTTAGTTAGGAGATGCAACATGAACATGCAAATTTTGTGCTAAAGAAGGGAGATGTATATCACCAAATTTACGTCAATTGACAATTGACATGTCACCAAATTTTGACCAGGCAACGTTGAAGTACCGAAACTTCATGTCTAAATTTTTTCTCATGATGTGGCAAGACATGTCAGCGTGCCACGCCAGCTCTTAATGAAGAGATAAACTAAGGCATGGTTGCCCACGTTGAACAACACGTCACTCGCCATGTCAACCTTCATATTAATAATGTCACGTTATAATACCATTTGCAACACATATTTGTAATCGATAACAAATGCACAACATTATTATTTTTTCAACACATTTTGGTTTCATAGTAACGCATAGATGTGTTACTACAACATGATAGTAACACATGAGCCTTTTTTTAGTAACACATGCATGGTTTACTAAATGTCTGATCTCTTGTAGTGTTTTCAATTCTAAGTTGTGTAAGAGTTTTCTCCATGTTACCCTTCAACGAAGTGGTTAGGTTAGGATATTATGCCACTCAGTTAGACATTTGTACTTAGAATCTGTTTTTATTTTTTGACCATTTGGCCATTTCCTTTTAACTTAATGTATGCGACTTTGTTAATAATTTTTTTTTTCAAAATTTTACCAAAAAAGAAATCCCTAAGTTTTTCAATCATCATTCATGATCATTCAACATTTTTGTAATGCGTACATAGTGAAATATTATTTAATTAATTAATATATTATGCAATAGAAATATATTAATAACCAAATATAAGGGTATTTATTTTATATGATTTAATTTTGATTAAAAATTACAATTATAGAGAACTAATGTGATAAAAATTTAAAATTTAAAATTTTAAAAGGAGACAACAATTTTTTATTTAAAAAACTATTATGCTCTCTTGGTCCGAACAATAACACTTGCTATGATTACAAGCAGATAATACTTGGAAAGAACCTAAGTGCCTAAAGAAAAATCAAAACAACTAACAAGAGAGTTTATTAATGAGGTTCGGCTATAAGAATGAGCCTACGTCCATGGAGCTTTGTCAAGAGATTGTTGCTATTTATCCTTGAAGTTTAATCACAAAAGAATCGTTTACAAGTCTGGTATAACCCAATACAAAAGAAAAAATTCACTATCAAAAAACTCTCTCTAAATTGTGCTCAAAACCTATTTCCCGAGGCCTCCAAAGTTGCTTTGAATTTAACCTAGGTAAATTTGCTGTCTCAATCTGGAGCGTCCATGTGTCGATTATTCGTGTTGCCAAGTTACTTAAAACACCAAATTAATACATGAGGACCGTTATGAATCTTATCCAGTCAATACACTTAAAACACTCAATTAATACATGATGACCGTTATGACTCTTGGAGTAAATACCCAGTTAGTTTGAGACATTAACACAAATCTCAAACTTAATTTCAGCAGCAAGTCTTCAAGGATCTTGTGGTTTTGATGAAACTACTTCACAATTTTCACCTTAGTTTCAACAAAACTAAAGTGATGTAGCTAGTCTTGGGTTCCACAATCAATTTTTTTTTTTTAACTTTTCACCCTTTTCCCACTCTATGTAACTCAAAGAAATGATTGAACTTACTTAGTGGGAGAACCTTCGTCCCAAGGTTAGCTGGATTCTATGTAGTGCTGATATTCTCTACTTGAATCAACCCATTTGAAACCTTTTCTTTGATGAAATGGTATCTAATGTCAACATGTTTGGATTTCTCATGATACATTGGATTCTTGCACAAGTGAATAGCACTTTGATTGTCACAATGTATCAATGCTTCTTTCTCAGGTTGCTCATGAACCAACTAATAACACTTATAGCATATGAAAAATCTAGCCTAGCACTCACCATTGAAAACATCACAAATCCAAATGCACTTATTGAAATTGAATATGATATATTATCCATATCAGCCCTTTCTTCATCAGTTGTAGGACTTTGAGTCGAAGAAAGCTGAAAGTGACCATGTAAAGGCACATTTACTAGTTTTGGCATTTCCTACTGAGAATTTGGACACTAACTTCTCTAAGTATCCCATTTGATGGATCTTCAATCTACCCTTGTCTCTTTCTCTCACTATTGATATTCGAACAATCTTTTTAGCTAGTGCAATATCCTTCATCTTGAACTCAAAACTCAGTTGCCTTTTTAATTCTTGTACCTTGCCTTTGTCTTTGCTAACTAGCAACATGTCATCTACATATATCAACAAAATGACCATCTCCTCAGTGGTAGAACCATAGAAATAAAGGCAAGAGTCATAGCTACTCCTTTTGAAGTATATACTAGTCACAAAACCATCAAATCTCTTCCATTGGCGAGGTGACTGCTTCAACCCATAAAGAGACATTTTCAGCTTGCAAACTAGATCTTTATTCTTCAAAAAACCATCAAGTTGCCTCATGTAGATGTCTTCCTCGAGTTTTCCTTGGGGAAATGTTTTCTTGACATCCATTTACTCTAATTCCCAGTAATATTGCACAGCTAGAGCAAGCACCAACCTTATAGTCTTGTAGTTTAGTACTGGAGAGAATACTTCAGTAAAATCAACTCCTTCACACTGAATGAAGCCCTTGGCTATCAACCTAGCCTTATACCTCATTGGTTCACCCTCCAAAGTAAATTCCTTGAGCTTGAAGATCTATTTAAAATCTATAACTCTCTGTTTTCTAGGTTTGGGAACCAACCTCCGAGTCTGATTTTTCATCAACGAAGTCATTTTCCTCTTATAGCCTTTTTCCACTTTCTAGCCTCTTTGTAACTCATTGCTTCCTTGAAAGTCATTGGGTAGCTCTCAATACCTTGAGCTGAGTAAAATGCAAAGGCTATAATATCAGTGTATAGGCAAAAATCCGTATTGAACATTTTACCCTCCAAACGGGCCAGCTGAGTCTATGCCACGTCATACTACGGATGGGTTTGATATCACGGCCCGTCCACGTGGGTTCAACGTGACAACCCAATTCCTTTGGAACTACACCACGGTCCTCCTTAGGTCTTACATCTAAGACCATTGGCTCTTATAAGGCTCGGCTCCAGTTGACTTTACACTAGGCCCATCCTACAGGCCACCCACTCTATGGGCTGGCCCAATCCTCGGGCCGAGTCAGTCTACCACGGATTGGGTCACTCTCCAATGGGTGTCTTTTGGCCTTTCAGATTCACTCTACATTAACTCCTCATCATTTGGGGGTTACATGACATTAAATGCTCCCTTGATGGCCATTAATACTCCATTATGGCCATAAGCTCACTCTTTCAACCTACTAGGTGTAGAGTCCAACAGCTAGTCTCATTAATGAGTGTTACTGTTGACCTTTCACATTACCTCATTAAGAGCCTATTTACTCTCCCTTTCCTATATATACAAGGAGCATCCTCTTCACAAGGGGATAAGCTCTTCAACTTCCAAATCTAACATTTGATATCTCTCCATATTCTCCATAGTTGGTTCCAATGTTCCTCTGATCTTTCCTTCTCCAATAATCTCCATCTCTGATTCCCTCAACAAAAAACACTGCCTTCCTCCACACCCAAATTTCTCGA
>WUAT03000006.1:3115305-3127310 GCA_010015005.3 Ulmus americana
CCACATCAAATAAAAGTGGAGACCTTAATACATTAATATAGAGGTTGAGTCACTCCACCCAATAGACTAGTCTTTTGAGATGGAAGTTCAAGATTCTAATAGATCTTTTGAGATGGAAGTCCAAGATTCTAATAGATTTTGCCTTAAATTATGAGATATCAAACATGTGCTCTTGAATGGGAGAATTAAAGCCCTGTTTTATTTTTTCTTCAATTGCTCTTGCTTTTGAATTCTACCGCAATGGGTTATGGAGTATGAACCTCTTTCTTTTTCTCCTTTTTTTTAATTATTACTTTGCAAAAGAGACTGTTCAATTATTTATGTGAGCCTGATTTGAAAACAATGAGACCCATAAAAATTTGAGAAACCTTCGTCAAGATATGGAAGGCAGTGGATAAGTATTGCTTGTTTTTGGCATTGGATATCAGAATCTGACTATAAGGTCATGCTTACAAGAAACTTAAAATTTCTGTTTTCTTAGTTTGTTGAAAAATGGATATGCTGAAAAACTCTAAATTCAACTACTCAAATATGAGAGTGGTAGCAGTGGTGAGAAAACCCATTTAATTCATTTTCTTTATCAATTATTCTAAGCTGTTTATTTTGTATGCATACTCTTAACTGCTCTTATTGATTTCGCAAAAAAAAAAAAAAAATGATATGCTGAATTTGTTGAACAATTTATCTGGGTAAGAAATAGTGCCATCTCTTAATGACTGAATGGACATGATTCGTCGTTTACCTATTATTCTTCACCTACTACTATTACCCCAACATCTCACTATTTGCTGAATATTTGGTTTTGTGAACAGGTGGTGGTGTCTGTGGGAAGTGGACCCTGGGATCAGCTATTTGGTGGTGGAAATGCACCTGCCTTTGCTGTGGCAGCAGTTGCAGCCTTTGCCAGTGGACTAATGGCCATCTTGGCTATTCCGCGTTCCGGTGCTCAGAAGCCTAGGGCTGTCCCATGAGGTATTATATTATGTATACTTTCTCAAGATGTTTTTGGTTTGATAACATGTTAATACGTTCGAGATTTCAAGATAGATATGTTGCATTTTTATGGATCATTTCATTCGCTTACCTGAGGTTACCTGTCATGGAAATTGCTACCCTCAGTGCCTTTGCTCATTTACTCTTTTTCCAGCCCTGGACAATGAGGTTTGATCTCATCAGTCATCGATAGAGAACTTAAGCTCAATCTCAACCAAAATATTTGATTCATTGAATTATATTCCACTTCTCAAAAATTTCTGCATTTGAAGCATTAGGGACAATTTATGTTGAATACTTAATCAGACTCTCATGATGAGATCATAATTTTGTTTAGGCAATTGGGCCTTCATTTTGCAATGGGCTACGGTGGACACTCAACTCTATACCACAAAGCTATTTTTTTAAGCATGCTGGCATCAGATTCACTCGGTGTAATTAGCTGTCACCAAATGCTGGGTGAAAAAAAAAAAGGTTTTTCTACAATTAGTGCAGAATTAATTTCTCCAATGAAAATCAGTTCCTCCTGGCGGAAAACATTTGCTTTATGGCTATTGCCATGGAAAAAGTAGGTGAAGCCCCCATCTGTAGATTCCAAAACTATGCTACGACTACCTCCTCAACCGAGATAAGTTGCTGCGTTTGAAAATTATTCCACATTTAAATATTTTCTTTTCTATTTGGGTCAAAGTAAGATTTTGCTAGTTGTTTAATAACGATGTATTGGAATCTCGTGCATTTTGTGCATGAATTTGGTATATGAAATGTATTGAAATGTGCTTGGTGGGCAACTGTGAGTATGTGAATTGTATTGATTGAAACCTTCACAAGAGACATCTCCTTTATGCTCTGATATCGTCCTTTTTGAAACCTTGAGTGATATTATGAGAAGTCTCTTTTATGATCGTTCTTTTCTCACTTTTTATTTATTTTTAATTTCTTGTCTTGCTTGCATCTGAATATTGGAATAAATTCTTGCGTTTATTGCAATTATCAGTATCTTCCAAAGTCTGCTTTGCTTTCAATGCTCCCATGAAATGCTTCCTGCTGATGCCTTTTCTTTGTGTGAACGCGTTACATAGAAATACAGAAAGGATTTAGAGGCTTTTATTTTTCATATTTAGTTCCCTCTACAGGAAGGTAGGGAAGATGGCTGATGGGTCTCCCTGCAGACGACAAGTTGTTCCAAGTGAGATGAGATCAAAGCATCAGCCTTTTTCGAGAAAGGAAAAAAGAATTAAAAAAAGAAAAAGAGAGAGCGGTGAGACGGGTAATAGAATCTTGTGAATTTGTTCGAGTTTCTAGAGGAATACAATCCTTTATTATGTGTTAAATTCCAACAGGTCATATCAATGCAATTCCTTTTTCCAAAACTCGCATTGGTATTTGTATATATCCAAGTTTGAAAATTGTGATGCCAAGAAAAAATTCTGTCTGCTCTCCACCTTCACAACAAGTTGTTTTTTGAAATGATTTTCCTGATTTGATGAATGATTTTGAAGGTACAATTCCATGCACTAACCTTCCTTTCTTTCCTCCATCCATCACAATAACTCAAAAAATTCCTCCTTTTTCCTCTGCACCTTGTGAGACCCCACTTCACAATTTGTTTTCAAGATGCTAAATTCCAAAAGCGTATTTTCTTTATTAAATATATATATATTTTTTAAAGTAGATAATTTTGGTTCTTCATCTGCAGCAAAAACTTATTGAGGAGGTTCCACAGAACACATGACAATTCTGACATTTTGATGTATGTTTGTTTCGGGAGTGAGGAAAAATCTGATACAAGGAAACAAAAATAAAATGTTGAAGTTGGGTTCTGTCTGTGTTTTGTTTCAGCTGGGAGATGATGGACCTGCCTGCCACTTTCTGTTTTCCCAAACAGAAAGAGCCAAAGCGCTCTCCTGCAGAGAGACAGTCTCACCTCTGTTGTGAGAAATGGGATACAAATTAAATGGATGTAATTGGAGCACGTAATTGTCTCACTGAACCTCTCAGTGTCCCCTTTCTCCCATCTGCCTCTTCTACACAAACCCATATAGCTTCTCTCATCTCCCATTAATAATCCAAAATAATAATAAAAAAACCCCCACTACTGGTCCCCATTTTCATGATCCGAACACCGACCTGCATACCCACAAACATAATCTTCTTTTAAAAAGATTGTTAAAATTTGTGACAACCCAAAAAGGTTGAGATTAAAGGTTCATTAGATTTGACACTTTGTTCACTTAAACAACACCCACTTGAACCCCAGTTACCTACAAGGCAGGCATGATTGACCTTCTATACCCTCTTTGTCATAAAAACGGTGTAGATTTCTTCACCCCACACGACAACAAATTTGGCTTTTGGGTCTCAAATCTTGGCCATTTCTCTTGCACTTTTCGAAGGGAAACAAACTCCTCCACAAGTTATATTATCAGATAATATAATCATACCTCAAAACCCTTATCGGATCCCTTATCTCATAAACTTGGGCGGTTCCTGAAACTTGAGTTACACACAAGGGTTTGTCACTTCTTGATCAAATTGCGCAAGTAGCCAAATCTTTGTTTTTCGGTGTCGAAATGGTTAAAAGAGAGAGACAACGACATAGATGCTTTGGAGGGATGGGTTTTATCACATGGGTTTGTGTTAAAATGGGAACATGCATGGCTGACATAGAACATGCAAACACTATTCACTTCTAGCCATTATCAAAACAACAAGGAAAGAAAATAAATAACCACCTCATATATCATATTGCCCTTGTCATGTCAACAAGTAGGAGAAGGAATTTTAGCTTTATTTAATTACTTCCACCTGGAATCATTTTAGAGATAAAAAATAGCTTTAGTTTGTTTATAACTATTTCTTAGTAAAAAGAAATCATAAAACCCGAAAGTCGGAGTTTAAAAACATTATCCACTTTGAAAGATAAGAGTGAAAAGGAAAGAGTTAATCCACTATTTCACAAAATGCCAAAAAGGGTCTTGAAATTTCATCATAAACTAAGAACTATTGCTCTATTGTTCTTGTGGCGGTTAAAACTAATACTCTTTTATCCCATCACTTATTCGTACTATTTGTGTTTCACTTATACAGATCCTCTCTTCCTTCTTTTGGTGTACTTCTTTTCAAACTTGTAATCAACTTTTCAAACATGAAAAACCCAAGTCACTAACCTCTTTGTGCGTGCGTCTCTGAACAGAGAGAGAAGGGTAAAAAAAGTGTCAGCACCCAAAACCTACAGGAACCAGTATATTTTTCATTTTTCTTTTGGGTTAATTTCTCAAAAGCATTTATCGAAACAAGCCTCTTTTTTTTTTTTTGTTTGAACGATCATCTTGTGGCGTCGACACGTGCTTGCCAAGAACAGAGTAGGACCCAGTTGAAGCATATATATAAACGAAGCTCATATCCCTACTTTCCCATAATAATCGACAACAAAACAAACCGCACCACTCCAAGCCAAACACAGAGTCAGACTCTTCCACTTAATCCAAATTAATTTCCCTCTTTCTTTCTCTCTTTCTTTTTCTTTTTCTTTTTCTTCATCTTCTACCCAGAAAATTTTCTCACCAAAGCGCTGCAGTTATGTGTAACCCAAAACCCACATCTCCATCCTCATTATTCTCTTCCAAGAATACCCATTTCATGAATCCCAACAAAACCATGGATCTTCATCAAGATGATCAAGATAAACTTTATAGATGGCCAACTCCTTCTGAGGTGAAAAAATATCAAATTTTGACGATGACCCACTAATTTATACATGTTCAAGAACCAAACCCTCATTTCATTTTTGTGTTGTTTGCAGGCATTAGAAGAAATCATAGCAATAGGGAAGATCTCCGGGCCAACAGCCATGACAGGTCTTCTTATATATTCAAGAGCTATGATCTCCATGCTTTTCTTGGGCTACCTTGGGGAGCTAGAGCTCGCCGGAGGCTCTCTTTCGATCGGATTCGCAAACATCACCGGCTACTCTGTGATCTCCGGTTTGGCCATGGGAATGGAACCCATTTGTGGACAAGCTTATGGAGCCAAACAATGGAAGCTTCTTGGTTTAACACTTCAAAGAACAGTCCTTCTCCTTCTCTCCACTTCCTTACCAATCTCTTTCATGTGGTTTAACATGAAGAGAATCCTCTTGTTTTGTGGTCAAGACGAGGAAATATCTTCTGTGGCCCATACTTTCATTCTCTTCTCCATTCCTGATCTCTTCTTTCTCTCTCTTCTTCACCCTCTTAGAATCTATCTAAGGACTCAAAACATTACCTTACCTGTAACCTATTGTTCGGCCATCTCTGTTACTCTTCATGTCCCTCTAAATTTCCTTCTAGTTGTGAAACTTAAGATGGGTATTGCAGGTGTAGCTATAGCTATGATTTTGACAAATCTTCACCTGCTTCTTCTACTTTCAGCATTTGTTTATTTCTCAGGTGTTTGTAAAGATTCTTGGGTTTCTCCTAGCATGGATTGTCTTAGAGGTTGGTCTTCTTTGTTAGCTTTGGCAATTCCAACTTGCATCTCGGTTTGTTTGGAATGGTGGTGGTACGAGTTTATGATAATGCTTTGTGGTCTTCTTGCAAACCCCAAAGCAACGGTTGCTTCCATGGGAATTTTGATCCAAACCACTTCTTTGGTTTACGTTTTCCCTTCTTCTCTAAGTCTTGGAGTCTCCACAAGAGTAGGAAACGAGCTCGGCGCAAACCGGCCGGGGAAAGCCCGCATTTCGATGATTGTTTCGCTGTTTTGCGCGGTGGCGGTGGGCCTGGCGGCGATGGTTTTCACCACCTCTATGAGGCATCAATGGGGGAGGTTTTTTACCAACGACGTTGAGATTCTCGAGCTCACCGCCATTGCATTGCCAATCGCCGGCCTGTGCGAGCTGGGGAACTGCCCTCAGACCACCGGGTGCGGTGTTCTGAGAGGCAGTGCCAGGCCGACGATTGGCGCAAATATAAACTTGGGATCTTTTTACTTGGTGGGCATGCCCGTTGCGTTTTGTATGGGGTTTGTAGTTAAAATGGGGTTTCCGGGTCTTTGGCTTGGTTTGCTGGCTGCTCAAGCTTCTTGCGCTTTGCTCATGCTTTATGTTCTTGGCACTACGGATTGGAACCTTCAAGTTGAAAGGGCAAGAGAGCTTACACAAAATAATGGTGGATTATTGCCTATAACATCACCTGAACCGATCAAGAAGGATAATAATAAGGAGATATATTGCATTAAAGATGAAGATGAGATTTTGAAGTTGGCCTCTAAAGAAACAGATCCTCTCTTATTATCAGAAGAAGGAGAAGCAAAAGAAGCATTACATTCTGTGCATTAAACTTTTATTTTATTTTATTTTATCTAGGAGTTATTTTCTAAGTTGTATTAACAATAACATTAATGTAGCGTAGTTTTAGAATGATCTAATGAAAAGACTTGAAAATGATTATTATTATTACTATTAATATATTACTATTGTGTTTGTGTGTATATATGTGTAATGATATTGTTGTAGAGAGAGAGAGAATTGTCGGTTTGTCTTGAGGTGTGAGGGAGAGGATCTTTGCTGACCTTTTCTTGTCGTTCCGTTCCAAATTAGGCAACGATCTTGACTACCTAAAAGGGAAAATTAGCTTGTAAACCTAGAGCCAAAACCGCTCTTTTTCTCTATTTTATTATCTTATTATTACATTCTCACATTTATATTCCTCCCTTCTCTCTAAAGTCTAAACTTACCACTACAAATAATATATATATACGTCATTGATGAGATATACTCCATTTTATCATTAACCTACTTTGGAGTTTTGGAATGCAATTAGCCCAAATTTTAATATATATATCTAATAACACGTTTTTAGTAGTATGTTGTCTTTGGGAGTCTATTGTCCATAAAATAGAAGGAAAGAAAAAGAGATTAAAAAAAGTGAGAAACGACGTTTTGGCATTTCACACTCGATTACTTGTAACTATATTTGTTGTTAGACGATTTTGTTTTTATAAATTTGCAATATAGGGAATGCCCTTTATGTGTATAAGTATTTAATTAATTTTCTAAAGAGAATACTTGTATCTTTCGAATATTTTCTAAATGTGCTAAAACATATATGCCTGAAAAGAACAACAAATTTCACTTTTTGAGCAAAAAAGAATAAATAAATAAATAAATATAAAACTCATGATGAAATAGTGGGAACTTTCTTTGTTGTTGTAAATAGACTATATCTTAGCATTTCTTTTCTAATTCGTTATTATTATTATTATTATTTAATATATTAGTTGTGTTATCTGATTTGAGTCTGAATTTTTTTTTTCTTTTTAGAAAAAATTATTTTATCATTGAAAATTAGTCAAATTATCAATTTAGCCACACTCAATTAGCAATATCGTATTTTGACAATTATCGGCTACAAATTATTTAGGTATGAATATTTTAGCCTTTAAATATTTATGATCATATGTAAATAATTTGTAGCGGATATGGTTAGCTACTTTGCATCTTTTTATTTATTTATTATTATTATCATTATTACACCTTTACTAACTGGACTACTATTTGTTTGCTTCCTCACTTCTTTTAATTAGTTTTCTCAAATTTACTAGGGTTATATCTTAATTTTCTTAGTGTGTTCATAATAGAAATTACATAAGATTTCACCAACAAAACAAAAGGAGGGAGAGAGAGAAGGGTATCTATGGAGAGAGAAAGCAGTAAATAATGACAATAATTGGAAGAAGAAGAGAAGTATATAGAGAAGGAGGGTCCATGGAGCTTGAGAAGGAGGTGCAGGGGTCCCCTGCTTCAGATTGAAGATACAAAATCCAGCTATTATTGCTTCTGTCTACTTCTCAGACGACAAAAAATTGTTGGAGCAGTACTCTCTGTAAAAGCACTTCTCCACAGCCCCATAACCCACCATATAACCCCTCACACCTCTTATATTCTATTTTTATTTTACAAAAATAAGCATAAAATTATGTTCATGCTTATATAAAGTTGCTCTCCAAACTAATATGTTACACTTATAATAAAAAAAAATATATATATTAATTTATATTTATAAAACTTTCCTAGCATAATGTTAACTTATGCCTCAAAAACACGTGCTTACAAGTTACAAGAAAATACACAGAAGAAAAGGGACCGCCCCTATCCAATTTTCTGTTTTTAAGTGTTACACAAAAGGCCATTTAATTTTTAATTTCTTAAAATTTAGTGTTCTTCTTTTTCATTTTATCTTCTTCAATTTTCTGGTTTTCTAGCTAGTGCTTTGAGCCAGCCACTTCTTTGCTCACCCTTTTCTTATCTTCTTCAACAATTAATATTATAATATATATGATATCTACATCTCTATCTACCTAACTTTGTATTACTCCACACAACCCTTGCATTTGTGGCAAAGAAATGTTGTCTTGGTAATGGGTGGTATGTATTGTATTGCTAATAATATATATAAATAATTTTCTTATAGCTGGCCAAGTTTGTAGTGGGAGTTAAGAGTTATTAACAACCCTATTTAGGTCATGATGTCCACTAACAAGCATAGTTTATTTGGTGTTTGATCCCTATTAACAAGCTTAATGCAAGCTCAAAAATGTTATGTATTCAATCGTTTCTGACCTTTTCTTGTCCTTTATACTAAAATACATCATAATTGTGCATAATTATCTATATAAAATGTAAGTGATTAGAGTTGTGGCATACTTTATTTTTTTAGAGAATTTGGAATTTAATGGAAGTACAAGTGATGTCCACATAGATGATCCCAGATGATTCAATTTGATTTGAAACATTCTGCATTATAAGGCGTAGAGGGTAAAGAAAAGTATAATAGCTAGGTCCAAAAGGGTCTGACAATAAAAGAAATTCAAACAGAAGGCGTATCTTCTAGCTCCATGTGGTAAGTTGGATGCGTGCGTGCGTGTATATATATTTTTGGGTTGAAGAGACTATTAATTTATGAACGAAATACCAAATTAGTCACTGGGTTTGAATTGTATTACAAAACACTTATTTCAGATCACAAATGTTATAGTAACACTTTTTTATTTATTTTTAATTGTTAAATATTAAAATGACAACTAAAAAAATTATCTATCACATTAGTATTTAATTGTAAAAAATTAATAAGAATCGTTACAGTGGCCGTTAATATAATAATTGTGATTTACAATGATTATTTTGCCACACATTACGAAATAAGTAACAATTTTAGGATTATATTCAGAAATAAGTGATTGTCCACACACACACACAGATATATATATATATATATATATATATTGTCAAGTAATAATGGTAAGAAATGTGTGATGGTCAGCATGCAAAGAAAAATGCATAATTTGGCTATAGAGAGATTGGTATAGGACCCTGCGAAATTAAGGCTAGTAATGTAGAGGGAATATTGATAAGATATATGTGAATGATGACAATATATATAGATGCTTTAGAATTGTGAGACTTGAAAAACAAATTGAGTTTGTGCACACTCAGTTGTGGATAAACCAAAGTGGATGGCCCCTCAAGCCCTAGCAGAAAAGGACAATCGACACCTACTCTTTTTCTTCCCCTTCATTATTGTATATATGTACTAAAACAAAGTTCATGTTCTCGCACTTACAATTACAGTCACGTGTAAAATCAAAATCTAACTTCCAATTTTTAAGAATGTTAGAGGAAATCTAAGCACTTAAAGTCAAAAAAGAAAAGCAAATTAAGATCATGTTTCACCAAAGCTAAAATTGCTGTTATTATACATTTGTTTTTAATAATATGGATTTTAAGAACTATTTGTGAAGAAAAAAAAATGTTTGTAAACTAAAATACTGTATTTTAAATATTTCAAAAATAATTTGAATAAAAATAAATTAGTTCATGAATTAAAATGCGGAATACTTCAAGTTCCAATCAGGCTAAAGTAGTTCTTAATAATTAAACATATGTTTTTGCCGCAACCTAATAATCTAACCATTTTTTTTGCCGCAACCTAATATTCTAACCATACAAAGAAAAGGAATATTAATAATTTAATAAGTCATATCGCTTTCACATATGTAAGTTACTTATATTATATTAAGATGGACGATGTGGGTAAATATATTGTTAACAATATCTTAGTTTCGAAAAGGAAACAATAATTTAGTTTTAAAATAGAGAAGAGATCACTGGACGTCTTCTAATTAAGAATTTAGTACCACAATGGCCATTATAATAAAAAGTTGATCAAAATGACAATTTTTTATTATTTTCAATGAAAATAAATTGGCGAGTTTATTTTCTTCTTCAGGATGAGAATTTGATAGCTAAGACAAGTATTATCTCAATTAAAGTTCTAATTCATATATTACTATAAGAAAAAACTCTATAGCAGTGATATATTAACGACGACATTTCGTCACTAATATGGTCTAAATTAACAATACACGTCGTTGTTAAAGATAATACGTCGTCGCTATCGGGTTTCTTGGTTCGTGGCAAAATTTTGGAGCAAAATTTTTTTTTCCTGGGAACACTATTGCGACACATGTCGTCGCTAAAGAGTCCTATGTCGTTGTAAACTTTGTTATATTTTCGAGGCAAAATGAGGTGCTAAATTTTCCCGCATAAATCTATAGTGATAACATATGTTGTCACTATAGAGGTAATATCTTGTCGCTAATTTTTTTTATTTATTTTGAGGGAAAAATTAGGCGGGCAAATTTCCCGCAAAAATTTGTTGTCGCTATAGAGGTAAATTGTCATCGCTAAATTTTTTTTGGTCTTTGAGGTAAAATTAAAACGGTGGAATTTTCTGTACCATTCTATAGCGACGATCCATAGACTAAAAAATCTAGTCTACAACGACGACATTTCTCGTCGCTATAGAGTGGCTCGTTAAAATCAGGCAGAACCCATTTTTCTTCCTCATTTATCCTCTCCCTCCCCCCATAGCACCGTCGTTACTCCGTCTTCCGCAGCCACCCTAGCCTTTCCATCTCGATTGTTTATATTCCCCACTAATTGGTATAATTTCCTAAACTTGTATTTAAGGTTTTTTTTGTGGATATTTTAATATAGAAATGTGTTTATAGCTATATATGTGTTTTGATGGATTTTAGATTATATTTTCTTGTTTTTGAGAAATATATATGTGTTAATGCGTTTTATTTATTGGTTTTTTGGATTTTGTTGGATTTTGGGATATTATGTGCATTTTTGGGATATTATGTTGATTTTGAGATGTTATGATGATTTTTGGTAATTTTGGGAGTTATGATTATGTTTATGTTGAATTTTGGATTTTGGGAGTTATGAGTGTGTTTATGTTAATTTTTGGATATTTTGAGAGTTATGAATGTGTTTATGTTGATATTTGGATTTTTGAGAGTTATGTTGATTTTTGATTTGGTTTTGTAATTTAATAGATATGTCTGATGTTATGTTTCATGGAAGAAATGCCGGAGGCGATCTGCCTCATCGAGGCGGTTCACGATTACCAAGTTCATACGAATCTTGTAAGTATTACGTTTCTTATATATTTGTTTTATATTAAAAGTTCATATCGATTATACTAATTATAAATTGAAATTTTTATAAATGTAGCATAACCACCAAAAAGAAGGGCCGAAAGGTTTAAATTTACAACGAGTGTACGAGGCCAACGGGTTTAGATCGCTCCTGATTATGTTCGATTGGCAGGAGCAGACATTGGTTCCGATTGACCCTAACTCCAGCTTGTTCTCCAGATGTGTGGGGAACCAAATAAAGCATTTTGTGCCCCCCTGCTATGATAGTTAGGCACACGTTCCTCAGTATTTGAGAGAACAACTCTTGAATATGGTTGAGGTACTTAACTCGAACACAACGTATTTTCAATTAATTGATTGATTATTTTAAATTAATATAATTTAATTATTGTAGCACTTTTTCAATCTTCGGGGGAATCATACCGAAGCTGAGAACCAGGCTGTGTGAGTAGGTGTCAATCGGTTGTGTGCTGATAAATACCGGGACTATAAACACCTGGTCCACACCCACTATAACTTGAAGG
>WUAT03000006.1:3127410-3142502 GCA_010015005.3 Ulmus americana
GCTCTAATGCCTCTTTACTTTTAGTGAATTTGCATTTTTTCCCCATTTTTACACAATTTTTTTTTGTGCATTTTGCATCAAATCACTTCAATTATACTTTTTTCATCAAAATAAATTAAAAGATATTAAGAAATCTTTTCAAATCTTAAAAAAATATAAATATATTTAGATAGAAAATTTTCAAAATTAAATAAAAAAAATTAATTTTAAAGGATGTCTCGATATATTTTAATTTTTTCATGAAAAAAATATAATTAAAATGATTTGATACAAAAACTCAAAAAAATTAAATAAAATATAAGTGTCAATTCGTCCAAAATTCGAGAGATTTAACGACCATTTTAAAACTTGAAGAGACAAAATACAAATTCGCTAAAAGTAAAAAGAATATTAAAATCAATCAATCTAATCATAATAGTAAAAATAATAGTAATCATTAGGTAAGTAATAACAACAATAACTTTTAAGACATTTATATTAAACATTTGAACTCTAAATCATTTTATTTTCATTGTTATTCTCATGTTAAAAATATTTATATTTTAAAAAGTCACTAAATTTTCTTTACGTGCACTCTTTAATCAACATACAAATTGTATAATTCAATATACAATATTTTTTTATTTTAAATATTATTATTATTTTTTTTATAAAAAAAACATAAAAAATTATTCACATTCTCAATCAAATACCATCTTAATTTATTACTCTATTTTTTCTATTTAAATCATGATTTAGATCATAAATCCATTTCAACTCGTTTATAAAACCAGTTCAAATACCTTGCTGTATCTCATTTAAATCGCTAAAAGAGCATACAAATCGTTAAAAGATTCAAAATAAAGCACTCGGTTTACAAATTACGGAAAAGTTAAAACATCAAACCAGCAAACGGTTTTCTTTGTATCCTTTTGAATTCTCTTTTCAGCAAAAAGTAAATATGAAAACTATCAAAATTTAATTTGAAAGATGAGCACAAGACTAAGAAATTAGCAAAAAAGATAAACGGAAGAAATTGGCAGAAAAGGGCAAAAACATCAGCAACCTTAACACGGCATAGCAAATCAAAATTTGAACGAATGGATACATGGATATCTAAAGATGATACAATTATGATACATTTCCAGGAGCAGCTGCAGCCCAAGAAAAAGGAGAGGGGCCATATTTCTCTTATGGAATTTGATCCTCGCCATATGCTTGCTCGTCTGGATAAAACTTCACCTGTTAGGACCTATAAATCAACTGATGAGCTTGCATCTGAGCCGTTGAGGCTTCTTCCTCTCCCACAACCATGGCTTTCAGTTCCATATCAAATGCCATGGATTCAAATATATACACCTGGCCGTTTTTCAAAACTCTAGAGGTTGTCAATGATCACGTGGTAGTTGCTCCATGAACTGACGAGCTTGCATCTGAAGTGTTTAACGATGCTGCGCGAATTGGTGGCTGAATGTGTGTTTCGTTTGAGAGGCCAAGAACCGCAAGGGTAGGTCTGCCAAAGTGAGAAATTAGAAATTGCAAGGACCCCAGAGCAGATCAAAGCTCTGTTAAATGAAAAACGAATTTTTTTTTAAAGAAATTAAATACATTAGAGATACCTAGGTAATGAACTTTTTACACTTGGCTGGTTAGCAAAAGCAGCAAGAGGACCTCTCAGGTTTGCGTGTTTGTTTAAAGCACTCTCAAGTTGGGGTGGTGGTAACTGCAGCCAGCAGGTGGAAAAGAGAGCTTTAAACTAAAAATACCAGTAGAATTATAACTGGCCAATCGCCGTAATTATACCAATTTCATACCTGTAATAATACATGGAAAGAATGTGGTTGTGTCTGAGACACACACTTCAAAAAGCCAACCCAAAGTTTTGGCATTTTCCACAACTGCAATCAAAATAGGTTTGGTATCAGTTGTCCCCTCTAAAATAGTGAGAAGTAGTACAAGCATGATTTAGCACTAACAAATTATTTAAGAAAAGTTCGAGTATGTGCACCTGTCTGCTCACAAGTTTGGAAAGTATCTCCATGACAAAATCAACCTGGATAAAAGCATAAATGTAGTTATAGATCATTATACCATCATTTTCATCTCAATTAACCTTATAATTGAGTAGTAATCTACCATGCATATGCGATAAGTACATCCGGTATTGCATAACTAATAAACAGAAAAAGTACAGAGGGTAAAAGCCTTTTACTGATTGATGTAATGATACTGCCAAACTTATTTGTTTTCTTTATTACATATGATTTTAAATTTCCGCAGCCCCAGTTGTCAACTGGTGTTCCAACTCTTATAAGCCAGTAGTACCACCAAGGCTAGAACACACATTTTCAGAACAAAAATAAATAAAAAATTGTCCCCAAGCTCTGGAAAATCCAAAGTGGTTTCTTTCAACATAAAAGTTCTCAAAAGACTTTTGTTCCCATAGACCTTCCTCAAACAGGTTTAAAACGTAACCCCCATATAAAGTCATGCCCTTGCAAAAAAAGAAAGGTCATTCTGTTAATTTGCAGATAAAATGTAAAAGATACATGATTAAAATTCTCTCTTTGAAGCCGCTAATTATGGGTACAAAGAACATTTCTAGTTGCATATTGGCTGAATGAATTAAAAAGCCACAAATTTCAAACATTTACAGCCAAACAGTTAGATCTCTTAATTAAATTCTAGTAATCAACTGCTTAGTTCAAAATTGCAACACATTTTAATCCAACCGGTGGATCAACTTGACTTGCAACAATAACATGTTATACTTCAATTTAACTGCTCAAAGACAAACAAAATTAGAAGTGTTCACACGACGGAATTACCAAGGGGACCATAAAATCTTTGGACAAACACTAAGAGATTATAATGGGAATAGAGATTTGTATGTAGAAGCAACAATATAAGGTGAGGAAGCTACCAGAGAAGGAAAAGCATCAATTGACTGAATTACTGTTCTCATAAAGAGAAGTGGTAGCGGAGTTTGATCAACCTGAAAAAGCAAATCATTACTGCATAGAACTTATATCAATAAAGCACTACAAATTATGGACAGCAAATACATACCATCTGGTTTAAGGCCTTTGCTAAGACCTGCTGCGTGAAAACTGTGCGCTGCTCAAAACATGCTGTGCAAGCATCCATTATCTGGAAACATGAAACAGATATAATATAAACAATCATTCTCAAGAATTGTACCTGTTAAAAGGAGAATTAAAGTTGATAAAAGGTTCTATATTAATATATATATACTACTAACAAAAGCAAAAGAGGAAAAGAAAATGAAAAAAAAAAAAAAAAATAGTACAAGGCAAATATAAATGAATAAGTAAGAACCCAAATTATGTTTTCCAAAGACATTGAATATTAGTGAGAGAGAAACCTAAACTAACTGTGAGTCTAGCCTGAAGTAAGGTAGAAATATCAGTCAATTGGGGCTAGTAAATGAGCAGCATGCTACAACTTAGAAAAGTGCCAGGTTGCAAATCTAAAACAACCTAAATAAGCTCTCCATTTATATTAGTGCATGTTTTGTTGTCTCATGTCCACTTGTGTAAATAACACGCCCTTTTCTTACTACCAAAATCAAGTGCCTACAACCATTGGGGTTTGTCTGTGATTTGGACACCAATTTTAAGGAATATGAAGGATAGAAGCACAAACAATGCAGAAGGCCACAATAAGAAAGAAAAGTTCATAAATACTACTATAATTGTCAATCAGAAGCCTTTCTTTATGCACAAAAGCACTGAAAACACCAAAAACCTACCCTTTTTAATAAGGTAGAAAAACTTACCTTTTTAAGTGAAAGAACATCTTTCTCAGGAGCAATGCCATGGATAGCAACCAAAACTTCTGCAGGTGTTAAAGCTGGACCGGTATGAGCTGAACCCTATAGTTCAAACATGTCAAATCTCAGCAATTTTGTTCACTTTTTTCTCCTCAAATAAGCCCAGGTGAGAGGTTTAGCTTCAGCATTAAATAAAGTATTTGTTGAGACCTAGTATCAAACTGTTGCTTGTAGGGCAATGCCAAAAAGTCTTTCAATGTTATTCCCAGTATCTGCTAGACTACTGCCTAAGAATAATATACGCGCGCGCGTGTATATATATATATATATATATATAAGAATTCCAGTGTGTAAGAAAACCTGACAAATATTATTATAAATACCTGTAGTATGTGAGCCAGTGCCATCTGGAACTTCTCTAAAGGAAGAGCAATGAGACGGGGAAAAATAGGCAAAACCTGCCGTCATGGAGTCGTTAAAAGTCATGGAGTCGTTAAAAACCATAAGAACTCAATAATAATAATAATAATAAACCCTGAAAGATAATCAGACTATCATATAGACCTCATTTTTGGAAAGTGAAGATAACATCGGAATGAGAATTGAGACATCCTGCGCGAGAACATAATCCAAATTAAGATTAAAGAAGAAACCAAGAATGGTAAGACTAAGAAAAAGTTAAAAACCAACCTTTAATTTAGTTTCGTATAGATGTTTGACAGTGGCTATTAGTTCAGAAGACGGTGTCATCTCTTGAGTCAAAATTTGCAGCACCTTGCCAGATAAAAATAAATAAATAAATAAAAAATAAAAAAGCACACCCAGTAAGCATCACTGGTCTAAAGTAAATAAATAAATAAAAACTCAAATATAAAAGCAAAAGAGTTTCAAGATTAAGACAAATGATTGCCAATCAAAAATGAAAGAGGAAACCTACCAGCATCAAAAGATTCTCACTTCCTTGTGGCGGATCAGATATTATGTGGAGTAAATCGGTATAAGATGACCCCAGCGCCCTTATAAGTACAGGAATATGGCGGTGAAAGGCCTGTATCATCCAAAACCAAAGAACTAGACAATAAACTTGGCAATCAAGAGCAGTCTCATTTAGTCTTGATAGAGCATGCAATAGACAGCAACTAAAATGCTCAGTAGAGAATGCCTACCTTCCTTGCATTAAGTAATTGCTTTAAAGGAAAATAGAATTACATGCAATGGACTAAACTAATGTATTATCAACAACTGTAAAACAACAACCAGGAAGAATAGGAGGAAGAAAGAGACACCTGCTTTACAGTTTTTGTGGCTTGTCCATAGATATTAAAAACAAGTTGGAGAAGATTTGGTTTCTGACAGTATAGAAATCATGTTGTTATTGCCAGAAAAGGGGGAAGGGGGAAACAAAAAATGTGAAAATCATAGACAAACCTTAGTACACAAAGCAAAAAATAAAGAAATGAGTCGTTGAGATTCAGCAAGAGAAATGGTAGAACCACCCTTCTTAGAGGAATCATTTTCAGAATTTCCAGACTCTGAAATTTGAGAATCACTAACGGATGTCTCTTGACTTCCAACCTGAAAAGCCAAATAAAATATTTGTAAGAAAAAGCAATAAGAAAATAAGCTTTTCCATTTGTGTATGTATTGTATATGCATATCTACAGTAAAAAATTATTCAAAAACAGAACAGAAAGAAAGAGAACCAGCAAAATGGTTTGAGTCATCTAAAGCTTCTCAATGCAGTTAGCAATCCTTTTACCACATCAAGGGCCCCAGTGAAATCCAAAAAAATAACACGTCACACAACTATCTATGGCTGCTAGATAAGTAAGCAATAGATGATTTTACACTCTTCTTTCCTCCGTTACATGCAACACTAACAGATCACCACGATTGTTCTCTTTGTAAAATAGCCAATGGTTACATTCCCTAGCAAGAAAAACTACTCCCTTCTCATTCACTACAAGAATTTCACCTTGGATTTCCTGTAATTGCTTAAACACATATACAGTCATGCAAAGACATCAAGTACATCAGCAATTTAGTGACATCTAACTCGCGTTGTGGACAATCTACCTCATTAGAGAAATGAGAAACTTCCAAAAAGCATGGAACAAGACTCAGTAAAGAGTCATAGGTCATTAATGAATTAAGAATGGAGCCTGAGATACTTTCAGTCCCTCCCCAATCAGTATTTCTTATGCACTCTTATTCGTTTTTTACTTTCTTTAGGTCCCCAATATATATGGCATACATTTTCATAGCTAGTTTGACAGTTCACACAGAACATAAAGCTACAAGACCCTACCATCCCTTCAGCTCTTTGCTCGGTGGAACCTGATTGCAGGTTCTCTACACCTGAAGAATGGTTATCAACAGCTGATAGCAACATCTGTGTAGCAAATTGCTCAATATTTTCTGATATGTAATTCAACTGATAGAGTTTGTTAGCCACCTGTTCAACAGAAATAAACAACTACTTATGCACACTTAGAAAATGAGGTTCAATTATTGCATTGCAAGATAAGAACTAAAGTGTTAATTAAACAGAGCCTATTCAACAGCTAGAAACCAGGCCACTTGCAAAATTTTAGAAGCAGTTTCCATACCAGCCGGATAGCTTTTGCACGAATTTCATCTTGTGAGTGAACAGCACACTACAATAAATAAATATTGGTCAGTTATCAAATAAAATAATTCAACAAGGAGAATAAAAAAGGAATATCAAGCAGCAGTAAATGCTACCCACAATTGTACACACATAAGACGATCATCACTCATCACGAAACGTTTTCGATCATACAGCAAACATTGTGATCGCTGTGAGTTCTGGTAAAAGAATTCATACCTCACAACTCTCACAGAAATTGTAATTAACTTTTTTCTTTGAAGTGTTATAACACGATATGAGATTACAAGAGGGTATGTGGGTAGACCACATTGTTTGGAGAACCAGAATCCGTGAAGCCAACCCCGAAACTATCAGCAATGGACTTTGATGACGATGTTATAACATGATATAAGATCATAAAAAAGAGCTATAGGGGAAGTGAGTGGCATTCCCTACTCCTCAGTCAGTTAGTAAATGCTTAAATCTACTTGAGAAATTTTTAATGATGGTTGGTCCCAGGGACCATATGCAGTAGCTAAAAAATAGTTATTTTCGGTAGCTCTACAAGCTCTAAACAAAGTAAATTTCTTCTTGCAAGAAATTTTAGGTGTGCTTTACATTAAGATTTCATATATACACTATTAGGCACCTTTCCTATTAGATTAAACAGTTGGTACAATCTATAACTTAACCTGGTATGGGATGTTGGTACCAGGTTGGGTGGGGTCTAAGTCTACTTACGTTTAACGTTTAATCATCTTAACCCTTTTTTCTCTTAATTTTGTTCATTGTGCAGTGTAGGATCCACATTGGATCTTTATTATTCAGCTAGCCAACAGGTGAAGATTATGTTAACGAGTTTGGCATTGAGCTTCAATTACTTATGTTCTTTGTTTTGAAAGTGTCATAATAGCTTAAGCATTCAAGGAAAATCACTAACTTTAGCTGATATTGTCTGGTATCAAATATTAGATAAAAGCATACATATTAGACAAGCTTAAGGGGAACAAAAGATACTCAGTCCATCTTACCTTCAGAGCTATATCTAAACAGGCTTGCCTATATTGCGGACGCCCCAATATCAAACTCCAAACGGCACCAAGGCCCTGAGTGACACGTTCAACATCACGAATGTCTTTCCCATGTTGATCAGTAACATCAGAATAGCAAAGTTCACCCAGTAGTTTCATGGCAGAGTCAGGCAAAAAGGGAACTTCACCAAGAAGTTTGCTAAATGATTTGTCTGAAGCCGGAAATGAATCCAGCAAAGAATTGGCCTACCAAAAGAGAAACCAAAAATATAAACAATTTTCACATCAAATGGAAATAAAGTATAGCATATCAGAGATAGAGACAAATAAATTTAAAGAGATAAAATTGCTCACCACTGTCAAGAGGAATTTTTCATACACAACAGCAGGGAATGAAGTGTCTTCAACTGGATCAGGGATTGAAAGGGAATAGAGATGGTACAACACATGCAATACAAGTTCATGCCCCTGAAATCCAAAATTTAGATGTCAACACTGTTAAATGATAAAGAGCTAATCAATTAACATACAAATTAAAGTTGTCCACCAATTCAACGTTTCTACAATTTTTATTCTCAACCATAAAGTAGAGTCAGAAACCACGTCTGATCTGGAAAGCACACCCAAAGAGGGGAAGAAAAAAAAATTCACTTTAGGGACAATAAACACAAATAGTTCTATGCACACTCAAAGGATATGTCCTTTTCTCTTTGGCTTTTGCTTCTCTTTTTCTTGTATTGTTCTTTTTGTTTATACAAATTGTGCAGTTGAACAGTACAAATTAAGGGTTAAATATGGCTTCCATCTTTCCATTAGGAAAGGGGCTGAAAAGTTCAAATTGGGGCAAGGTCATAAAGAACAATACAAATTAAGCGGTTAAATATGGTTTCTATCTTTCCACTAGGAAAGGGGCTGAAAAGTTCAAATTGTGGCAAGGTCATAAACTACAGTCCCTTGAAACAGCACAAGAAAAATCAACACATGTCAGTTTGCATATAGCTCCTGGACATTGCGTCTGCGACATGAAATAGATTCACATGATATAAACATGTCCAATAAAATTAAAAACAAAATGCAACAATGCAAAACCAACTCTAATTTTTATCAACCAAACTTGCTCCCCAGGTCCCTCTTCCCAAAAAAAAAAAGAACATAATGGTGAATTTTCTAGAGCTTTTAGTTGATTCTCTGTGAACTAAACTATAGTTATTTTGCCCATATTTCTTTCTTCATGAATAAAATATATATATATATTATTTGTACAGTACATAATGGAGGCAGCTAGTGTTACCCACATAAAAGAACTTCAGAATCACCAACAGAAAATAAACAAGGAAAAACCTTGAAGTTTTCAACAAATACCTCCTGCTCTTGGTAGTCAACGACAATATGTTTTTGCAGTAAAACAACAACTTCATCATCAGCATCAATCTGTCAGAAGAGAAGGTTTACAGATAAGAAAAATAAAGATAGAGCAAAAATAGTGCGAGAGAGATTTCAAAATGGGTTCAAGGAAGATAACAGGTCAAGCAAAACAGATTAAGTGAACATAATAGAATGGGCCAGGAGAGAAGAAACAGTATATGAATCAGCATCTCCCTTTCAAGTAAGACTTTTCACCATCATGTGCATAATGCTAATGCCACAAGGAAATAGGAATTGAGGTAAATTATGTGGCATGCCTATTCATCATAAATTTATTAATACAAGCATCCAGAAATTTTGTTATGTTTCCTTATCTACTCATAATCTCATATCGAGACCAGAAAATTGAGCAGCTATAGTAGGCTTCATCTATCATATTCAAAGCTTACTTTGATTGAAGGCCAAAAAATAATACATCCATAGTTTTAAATCTACTCATAATCTCATATTGAGACCAGAAAGTTAAGCAGCTGTAATAGACTTCATCAATTATATTTAATGCTTAGTTTGATCAGACAAAGAGAACGTACTAATTTCTACAGGTCATTCAGAACAGATCTAAAATAATTACCTGAGCAACCAATCGCGCAAGTAATGCCAGGCGCATACTATTACAATCTGTCTCGCAAAAATGCTTGTACGAGTCAATTATCCGTTTAATTGCTAATCTTCTCACATTTTGATGCTGCTCTTGGGTTAGGTCAATGTACAATGGAATCTGTGGTAAATCCGGAAAGGTATCTTCCGATGTAGATGGGTTTGAAAGAATTGGAGAATGCTGATCAATTTCTAGAAAAGATGATGTATCATCCTCATCTTTCAAAGGTTCTTCTGTCAACTCTACTGCAACTGAGTCATCAATGGCATGAACAGGAGAATTTGTGCGGTCTGAAAATGTATCAATCTGTTTGGCAAGTAAAAAATCTTCAGATACTTCCAGAATCTCCTCCTTAGGGGTTGGTTGAATACTCCCAAAAACAGGAGATTCCAGTGTCTCATCACTTCGGGCTTTGGAGATCAGAGGTGCTGCAAGATTTTCAACTGTTATTGCAGCAGTAAGTGAATCAGGCTTGCTGAAAGAATTAGAACTTTCAAATTCGAATTGCACAGCATTATCATCATCCACTGAAGGAGTTGATGTAATCCCCACAGGCACTGCTAAGCGACGTGGATCAAGTCGACGTGGATCCTGAAAAAAGCCACCAGAAAGGCACAGAAATTACTTCTATTACTACTACTAATGATGATAATAATAACATTAAAGCAAACTTTCACAGCAGCAGAAAGAATTTAAACACTCGACAATAAATTAAATGTGAGCAAAGTTTACCCGTCGTGGGTCACGTTTTGAGTCAGTAGGAAGATTATTCACAGCTGTTGAGTCAGAGAGCAATGAGCTAGAAACAGAAGAGAGAGGCATCTGTGAAGAAAGAGCAGGAGATTGCACATGATTTGTTTGAGGAGATTCCACAGTAGCTGGTGCCTGACTATTTAAAGAGCTAATGTGCCGAGGTAATGGCAAGTGTCTCGTTAAAGGGGGAGTTGTCTTAGGCAGGTGCCTCATATTAGTTATAACAATATCAGCCAGCAAATCAGGATGGATTTGTGAAACAAGGATTTCAAGTGATTCAGCACCCCTTTCTCCTTCAGCAAGTAAAGCACCAATCACAGCAATCATCTTTTCCACGGGAGTCAATTCACCATCCAACGTAGGATCAGGTGACTCACCATTAACAGAACTGCCATCCTGCCCAATATCATTAATTTTATCAGGCAAATTCACATACGTGTCTAGGCCATAACGAAGTCTCTTAGAAGCCTCGTGACCATTAACTGAGTCTCCATTGTCTGGAGGCATGGATCTTTTCTTTAATGGATCCCCAGAAGCGGGTAGTTGACTAGACAATTGATCATCCTGTGATTGCAAGACAGGAAAACCAGAATATCAAAGATTAGATTCTAGTAAAGGAAGGACAAATGAATAACTTTAGGAGATAGTAATTCACAATTACCTTGCCCAATCTAGCATCACGCAAAGCACGCTCAGTATTTTTCATCATCTTATCAACTTGTCGGATAACTTGATCAGCTGCATCCCCTGCATTCATAGCTCGTAGAGCCCTGATCAACCTATCCCTTGACTGTCACGAGCCACAGAAAACTCATCAGGCATAAGACCATGGATAGTATTTTGCATTTTAAGCCCTAATTTTATGAGAGTATATTGGGAAACGAGAGAGAGAAACAAGAGCAGAGAATAAGGAATCCTCAAAAGAAAAGCCAAGACAATCATGGCAAAAAATAATCCAGTCACTAGAAATCAAAGTCATGGTAAAGTATCTAAACTATTTCCCAGAGGAAACCCATAAGCCCCATACTTGATCCCATCCCATAAGAATTTCTTATCCCCAAAACAGTCCTCAAAAAAATTCTATTTTTTCAAAAACAGACCATCCAAAACAAAGTTAATGCTGCTACATTCCTTAATATTTTAGGTATCTCATTATTACCATCCAAAATCTAGTAAAAAAAACAGCTCTTAGCATCTTGCAAAAGAGCCTAAATAATTTCAGAAAAGAATATCATTACTTGTGTCTGCATTTTTGTCAATTAGGATCCCTTTTCTATAAAGACAACGCAGCATTATAAGCATATATTTAATCATGATCTACTAAACAAGTACCAAAAGAGAACAGAAAGGAATCAAGCTATGACATTTTTCCAACATATGGAAGGAGTTTTGCAGAGTAAAAATACAAGGAATGTGTTGAGATTTACTAAAGACGTCAAGTTATACATTAAATATAGGCACCACGAATCAATTACATAAACTAGCAAAGGCAAAACAATTTAGCAATATACAATCAACATATGCATATTGAATACAGATGAGAAAAGCAAAAAAGAAAGTTGAGTAGAAAGGAGCTACAACAATGATAACAACTGTACCGCCAATAATAGAAGCAATAACAATAATTATACAATGCGAAGCAATTTTACCTCCATAATGGCTGGGTTAGTACACCTAAGGAATCCCAGGAAGGCAGTTCTTACGGAAAACTGAATACTTGTAGGATGACATCCCTTCATTGTCTCAAAGTTCGGATCAAAATCAAGCAGTGCAGAAAGAATAGTACTGTAATGAACAGGTCTCTTTCTTGCAATGGCAGCAAGACTGTCAACAAATAAAGAATGCTATGAGAAAGGCATATAAATTTCCTTCTTTTGCTTCAAATAGTTAATAGTAACAACATACACATTAAGAGTATAAGGTAAGGAGAAATAAACATTTCAAACAGAGAAATTTAGTGAGACATAATCCAATGATGGAAGGGGATGGAAATTGGAAACAAAACAAACAAAAAAAAAATCCCAATTAACACCTTCTGATTAGGAAGGATAGCACATGCACACAACATAGTTACAAATTTAGAAAAGCTGCAGTAACCACAAGATTTAGAAACATTTATTTATCCAAATAATGGAAGCATATTCTAAAAAGTATAAAGGTTAAAATCAAGTATAAACCTGAGAAGCTCTAGAATGGCTCTACAAAATAATTTCACCGAGCATACTATGAATGCAATTCACTAAGCCTTAAAATAACATGTCCAGCATATTACAAACCATAGAAGAAAGAAGAAGTAATGCATATATAGTTGGCATCCAATGGAACAAAACAACAAAACCCATCTAAATTTAAACCACTACAAGAAAAATGCAAGTAGAAAATATATTTAGATTCATGGTAACATATAATATGGATTTCTGGAGAAATTATTTAGTCAAATTGCTCTAAATCCCCAATGATTATCAGAACCATGGTCCTTCAAACCATACTTCTCCCCACCAAGTGCAACTTTCAGGGTTTATTATGCAGCAAACAGATGATCCTTCAAACCATACTCGTCATAAGAACTTTCGCAACTGATTCAGTTCAACACATAAACATATAGATAACCTATAAATCACTTGAGGCTTAACATGCAGCCAGCAAATGATCCCATGATACTTGAACAATTTTATAACATCTAGCAGGAGAAACTAACAGTTTATTCCTTCCAAAAACAAAATACAAAAGAGAAGCCTAGCAGCCGTGCATGATCTACAGACTAAAAATAATAATATAAGAGATCCTAAAAGGATCTGTAGACCTTTCCATTCAAGAAATCTAACATTTCCCTGCCTCATAAAGAAAAGAAACATCAGAGCAAAAAATTGCATCATCAGCTTCTATGACAAAGTAGATTATGTCAGTCTCCTTTGAAGAACAAGTCTATAACTAGTCAATAGCAGTAATTTAATAATATTAACCATCCCTGTTGCCACAAGGTACTTATGACTTCCAAGCCAAGCATATTGGTTCAGTATGACATCTAACATCACATACTTTTTATACGAACCAGCATCTTCAATAACTTATCGTAACTTGTAAGCAGAACCTGACTTCCATACAAATTTAAAGAAGCTAAAAGCCTTGAAAGATATTGCATGATATACTGACATATCACACAATAAAATAATCAATAAAGGAATGATCATTCTTTTCATGGCTGTTTTGAAGATGATTAGAACAAGACACTGATACAAGTGCTAAAATACATGAACTAATTGCAACAAATTTCTACACGTAAATGCACACACGAAATATTATTAGGCATGTTTCTTCATCCAGTCTTTTTTAACCATAGTAAATTTCTCTGTTACAGGCTGTTAAAACATCCAAAATTCCAACACATTTAACAATCATAAACTCTATTAAAATCATGTTTTAATTCCTGCAGCATCAAAAAATGGAAATCTGATCATCCTTATCAAACACCTCAATATTAGCCAAAGTACAGCATATATGCAACACAAGTACTCAGAATACTGTCCTAGCCTTTCTCAAAAATCATAAAATCATATCCAGGAGATATCATGCCAAGTGGATTTGAATCAACTCCTTTAAACATTTTCTACCTAAACAGAAACTTGTCCATGTGAAATATATGCAAATTGTTGAACTGAGACTAATTACAATGGACTTGTGATTCAAAACAAAACTTAGTGATATTCAATGGTTAAAACAATCAACTGTGAGATGATGCTGAAATCACGATGGCCTTTACAATGAATAATCAGAACAGCTCAAGTTAAATTCCTTTTTCAAATTAACAAAACAAACTTCATATTACTTCACAGTGCCAACAATCAAAATCTAGAGGGATCAATACATTCAAGGACCTGTTAGACATATCACCAAGTGGAAATACCAAATCACTCAGGAGCTGCTTTTATCGAAGTTGCTTAAATACAACCCGTGGAGACGAATTTTCTCATAACCATTAATGAATTAGTTTATGCCATTACCTTGACCTCTTTTCACTCTGCAGATATCAGTTGTTATATGCGGATGACTAATTAACTAGTAAATTATACAAAGTTCGTTAAACAGGCCTATCTGATTGTTAAGTTTAAAACTATTAAGACCATGTCTACATCACCATCTTACATGAAACAACAAATGCCACTTTCCAGAGCCAACAGCTAAACAGGTGGAGTAATTGGCAAGCATTATAACTGAAATCACAGCCAATCATATAAATAACAAAAAAAACAAAGGAGAAAGCAAAGTTACCAAAAAGCGATTAAGTTTATGCAAAGCAGTGAGCATCACAAAGAAAACAATATGAAATAACAAAAAACTGGAAGCTACAGCAAAGTAGTAAAGCAAAATGTAACTAAGTAAATACCAGTTATATAAGAAAAACTTAATTATTAAATGTGTTAAATGTGCATCAACTGTTATAAAATAATCAATACATTTTCGAGTAGCTCAGATATTATTTTCTGTACGCACATACAGCATATAAATTTCAACATACGTAAAGTAAATGGTCTTTTTTAACAGTTTACAAAGATAAACTGCATTCCTTGACCACAATATTTCCCTCAGCACACAAGATGACCATTTTATCCATCAGTTATGGCTATGCAACCTTATCACCAGCAAGGGGCTCCAGAGTACCCAAAACTATGAGCAGTCTAACATTGTCTAGCCCTGTAACTCCCATTATCTGAACCACCGATGCAGCAGGGTCCATTAACTCCTCATAAAAGAGCTGATCAGCATGCTGCAATAATATCAGAAACAAGCAGTTGAACTTGTTCTACAACCTGTTCCCAAGCTTCTGTAATCCCTCCATAATTTTCAAGATGGTTAAACTGAGGAAGAAAACCAGTTTACCATCTATATATGTCTAATTTTTAA
>WUAT03000006.1:3142602-3154003 GCA_010015005.3 Ulmus americana
CCTAAATTGCACATAAAACTTTAGTTCATGTCATGTGTACGCCACACTACATGTTTAAAAATTGACGAAACATGGCTTCTGTTAGCCATTTCGTCACTATCGCCTGTAAAATTAGGTAACAATGAGGGGTTTACTTAGGAAAAAAAACAATGACAGGGCAAAGTGCCGAATCGGACAAGCATGAGGGCGTATTGACGTCAATTAGTCTATAATTTAAAAGAACTAATTATTCAATACCATAGTAGACTTATAGATTTTGTATTGTCTAATTTTTTTTATTTTTTTTTACAATTAGCACATGAAGTTATATATCTCTTAAAAAAAAAAATCCAAATTAAAATAAAAATTTATAAAAATATTTTCTAGTTGGTTGGTTTTTTTTTTTTTTTAGTGGCCATAATAAGGTGTGGAGCCACATAATGGCAAGGGTGGACACATACCCTCTTTGATTTTATTTTATTTTTAAATTTGCATATAAATTTAGTTAAAATTTTCAGTTTCTCTCTCTTACAATTAAAAATTTATAAACATATATATATATTGAGAAATGAAGGAACTGTATACATATATACATAATCATAGAGCAGGAATATGAGATCTTTATTTCAGTTTATAAAGATGTGCATATATATTTGCAGAATTCTATATATATACTATTTCACACCAAACACAACCACCCTCAACTGTTTGTTGGAAAGTTTTCAATTGGCGCACACTGAATCTTGAATAATACTAGCTAGTGGTTATATTTGTATGGGAGGAATAGACAACTCCAGTTTCCAGGCATGTTTGTTTCCCGAGAAAATATTGCTGGCTGCAAGTTGTGCTCATATCTTGAAAGACACCCCAAAAGTAAGTACTAAACTAAAGTTTAAGACAAGATATATTTTCAATCTAAAGGCTGTCTGGTTTGAAACCCTAATGTTTCATTATTTTAACAGAGACATAAGAACTGGCATGGACGAGTCAGAGTAAGAACTGGACATCTGTTTTAGCTTTGGTTTCTATGATAATATATCGTAAGACACAAACCATATATACTTTTACTTTTCATCACATAATCGAAGAAATAAAAGCAACTAAGTCTATATATAGTAGCTACTTCTTCTTGAATTGTACTATTATTGGTATTTTTCTGCAAGACAAGGCTGTCGGAGAACACTTGTTATTAATTTGATGAATGCATTGGAATAATATATATATAGTTGGCATTATACCAAGACAAATTTAATGCAACTTGTCCAAGTGTGTGTATTTCTTATTATTGATGAATCTAAAAATGGAATTAATGGAATATTGCTCCATAATCTTCGTGACCAAAAATATGCTAAGTGACTTAAAAATCAATTCACGATATCACATAATGATTGATATATCATAGTCAAATAAACTAAGTGACTTAAAAATCAATTCATAATCGATATCACAGAATAATTGATAAATCATAACTAAATACGTTACTTAACTTAAAATTTAAAACAAGAAAAAATGCGGATATCATACGCAATATTAAAAATTTACAACACTAATTTAGATTATTATTGATGAAAAATAAGTCATGTTTATTTATTTTGTTAATTTTATGTGGAGTGTATGATAAAAGATTAATTTTTTTTTTGTACATATGTCATGACTAGTTTTATAGTATTTTACATTCAAAACAACAGATATTCCATTTTTAGCAAATTCAGAAGAAACAAATAGTGAAAGTAAACAATTGACTTTAGAATATATTCCAAGAATAACTTTGGACCCATTTGGTTTAGAATTTAAATAGTTGTATTTAAATATATTACGATTTATGCAGGTAATTTTTTTAAAATATTATTATTTAGAAATTTGTATTTATGAATTGCACATTTTATTTTATTTTTATAAAAAAAATGGCCTCTTATGCAAATGCATATATAAAATCAAATGGCCTCTTAAATCTATAATGAAAAATTCATTAAGTATATATTATATAATATTTTTATATTTTGTTATAGATATGATTGAGAAAATGCCAACTTGTCTAAGCTAGCGACAACTGACAACACATGAGTATTAATTATCTCATTTAAGGCGTGTGGTTGAAATAAGATTTCAATAATATGATATCCACAATAAGCAGTCAAATTGTTAAACTAATAACATCGTGCTAATAATGAAAACCAATAATATACAATTATACATCTTGTATGATAATATGATATCCACAACTAATAATGAAAACCAATATACATCTTAAAAAATAAGAGAACTCCTATCATTTGGAGCTTTCCCTATAATTTTTTTTACCTATTCCATATATATTTTTAATAATTTGTATATCTAATATCTATAATATTAATGTATTGAAAGCATGCTTGTAAAACTGTTTATAATACTAACTCTAATATTGTATCTCGTAAACCAAAATATATAATAATATAGTTTAATAGAAATTTGTAAGACATTAAAAAAATAACAAATCTTAAAATCATAAAATATATATATAAAAGGCATGTTTGCTAGTCATTAAATTTGTTTAAATACTCTATTAAGCAGTATTTTATTATACTAAAAATACTTTATTCAAATGCTCTTTTTAAATACTCCTTTATTCAAATAAAATAACTAAATACTACATACATATATATATAAAAGTTAAAGTGATCAAAACCATGAAAAGAAGTTAGATATGTGATCTTAAAACGTGAGCATAGTTGTTTTCCACGAGTGTATAATGAAACTTGTGGCAAATGATGGGCATGAAATCTTACAAACCAATCTCTATCACATATCTACCGCCCCAAATCCTCGCACCTTATCTCTTTCTCACTTCAGCTTTAGATTTCCTTTCCTTACCATTACTAGTGCCTGTCACATTCTTCACCATTCGATTATTACAATATATTCATTGATTTATATCTGCTACAAAATAAAAGAATCAAACTGAAAAATTGACACTTGGGCACTTCGCTCGCTTCTAGAAATATTAGGGTTTGGTTTGAGGTCTTCGGTCCAACTTTACCTATCCGATAATTTCCTTTTTAAGTAATCTGGATAGTGTTAATAAAATATCCTCCAAATACCTCTCATCCGGCAAAAGCTCTTTTACACGGATCTGGCATAAAAAAATCGGACATTAAAAGTTAAAGACCAAATCGCACTTTATCATCTCAAGAAATTATTTCTCTGTAAGCACAGCTCTAAACTTCTTTGAAACTAGTTACTTACTCAAAGAGTCAATAAGAACACTTTCATTTGAAAATTCTTACCTGGGTACATCATTTGTTCTATCTGGTATTCTTACCAAATTTAATTTAATTATCGTTAAATCATAACAGTTTTTATTGGGTTTATCTCTAAGATAAGAAAAATAAGGATGAATGAACTATTTCCTTATGAATTAAATATATCCTAACAGAGTTTCAAATCAGTACATAACACATGAGTAGATAATGAGTTTAATTAGAGAAAATAATATTCTTTTTCAAATCAAGAGTTTTTTTAATTTCTTTTTCTTTTTCTCTTCTTCAGTTTGTTAAATATATATATATATATATATATATATATATATATATGAATGGAATAAAGTCTATATATTAGGCCACCTAACAATCTAAGATTGGTCTTTGAGTTTAATATGAAGGTAAGCTATTTTAGAAAGCTTTATGCCCCTCAATATAGTCTTAGCTCATGCGATAATGCTACTATATATATTTAGAATTTAGTATAAGTGGGACAATTAATTCCTTTAATGTCCTCGTTTAGATGTAGGAGAATTAATGAAGATATCATACGTAAATCGTAATCAATCATTAGCTACTTAGATTATTTATTTATTTATTTTTATTTTTTACTTGGGGGAGAATTCCACCTCAACTTTTAGGGGTCATTTGATAAAAGATTTTAAAATTTATATATATATATATATTTATAAATAAATAGTTGTTTTTTAATTTTATTTTATAAACTACCCAACATGTTTATACACACACACACACGAGTAAGTGATTATTTTAAAAACTAGTTTCAAAATAAAAACTATTTCATTTGTTTTTTTTTTTAAATAAAAATAATCAAATTTTATTTTCAACTTTTTACCTTCAAATTTTTGTTTTGAAAACTTGATTACTAAAAAAAATTATAAAACTTATTTTAAAACCAACATTTTAAAATCAATCATAAACGTTCTTTACAAATTATTGTTTTGAAAAGTTTACTGAGTAAACTCTTAAATTTTAGATTAGAGATTAAACATGACTATCATCAAACTATGTTTGTGGTTACATATTGTATTTGGACTTTAGGAATTAATTCCTTGATAATTGTAATGTATTATCAAATAGGGTCACATTTTGTCAATCCACCAAAATAGTAAATGGTCTCTGAATGAATTGAAGCTCTCTTATTAATAATCTTTTTGAATGACTAAAATAATACAAAATGATCTTTTTATTAATAATTTTTTAAAAATTTAATGAACTAATTGAGTTGTACTCTACTTGAAGTTCAATAAAATTTTAATGAGATTGAATGTCTCTCAACACTTTACGTTGTTCCTTTTAATTTTTGAAAAATTATAGAAGGAAAGACAATTTTGTATCATTTTAGTCCAACCATAGACTATTTTGATGCATTGATAAAAGATAAATATCGTTTTGATACTCTGTCCATCTCAATTAGGGACCATTAATAGAATTTACTCTATTCATCCACTTATTAATGTGAATGAGATATTATAATTCTGGTACCATATAGTTTTGGTTTGTCCTAAAGCATATATTCGTTTTATTAATATCACATTTGGTATCTCTAAGTTGGGTTTATGAAATTTTGATACTATTAGTCAAACTTTCTTTGATTGTGAAATGTTTGAAATGTGTTATTAATTTGAAATATATTTAATTTTCACTGAAATTTCATTTTAATATTTTAAATACTTTGTTTTATTTTTAATTTTAATTTAAATATTTTTGGATACAAAGATAATTGTAAAATTAATGTTATAAGAGAAAAAGAGAAGAAGGACAATTCAGTTATTTTAAAAATTAGATAATTAAGGCTACCAAAATATCATAAACACAATTATGAGAATATCAAAAATAATATTAATAAAATAAGAGTACTTTTTAAGGCAAACGGAAACTACAAGATTAATGTTGCTATTCGAGAAAAAAATAAAAATAAAAATAAAAAATGTCATTTCCAAAGTTTGAAATTAATTAATTTTTCAACAAATGTGGGGGGGTCTATAAGAAGAGGGAAAGAAGAGTGTGTGGATAAAACGTGTGTTCCACCCGCCAATCAGAACACAAAGAAATCAGAAAAGCCATCTCAATATTAATCCCCATCCCCAAACACCCCCTAAGCAGGTCAATTCTTTTGAGCCACAGACCAATCTACACACCCTTTTAACCAAATTTCCATTTTAACCAACTCCTCCAATCCCAATCCTCCTCTACCACCCCCAATCTCTGTGGAATTCTAGGGTTAGGGCTTTTGAGGACGTCGTCCCATCGACGCCATGGCCGTCTCCACCAGCTTCGCCGGCGCAAAATTGGAGTCTTTGTTGTTGAAATCGTCATCGGCGACGCCGGCTTCGTCCTCCAGAGCTTCCACTTCTTATCAATTGGCGTCGTTTTGCAAGCCGATGAGGAGTAGAAGAGTTCTGATTCAGAGGGGAGTGAGGTGCGAAGTTTCTGCTTCGGATGTTCGGGTTGATCGGGCTGGAGGCTCCAATGTCTCTGCTCTTGAGCAGCTCAAGACCTCCGCTGCTGATAGTATGTTACAATTCCCTTCACTCGTTTTTCTTCAATGGTTTCGTGCTGGAAATGTTATTCTTTAAGTTTGTTCTTCCCTGAACATCCGCAATTATTGATTATGAATGCTCTATATATATATTTCATATGTTATGGAAGTTTTTGAAAATTGTTCCCCCTGGGCCAATACTTAATTAGCAGTCTTGTATCAATGCTTAGCTTTCTGGGTTTTTTCTGTGAATTTTTCTTTTTGATTGTGAAAAATGTGTGGTTGTTATTTCTAAGTAGCTGATTGAGATGGACATGGTTTTATGGGAATGCTGGTAAAAAAGTGCAATGGTTAACCTTATATGATTTTGTGAAAAAACTTCTTCTGCCTTTTTGCAAAGAATTGGATTTAGTTATTTGTCTTTGTACTGTTTGAGTTAATTTCTAACTGATTTTTATCAGGATATACGAAGGAGAGGAGCAGCATCGTGGTCATTGGGCTCAGCGTTCACACTGCGCCTGTTGAAATGCGTGAAAAGCTTGCAATTCCAGAAGCAGAATGGCCTCGAGCCATAGGGGAGCTGTGTAGTTTGAATCATATTGAAGAAGCTGCGGTTCTTAGCACCTGCAATAGAATGGAGATTTATGTTGTGGCTTTATCTCAGCATCGTGGTGTCAAAGAAGTGACAGAGTGGATGTCCAAGGTGCCCTTCTTATTCTGCGTTTGTCTTTTTGACATCGAAATATATGTTTTCTAACTTGTTGGTTGATTTAGAAAAGATAAATGTCTGTTGGTTTAATGACAAAGATGAATTGTTGGTTATTGTAAGAATAAGTGCTACAGCAGACCTACGGTACCACGACCTTTCATGTAATTTATATCCATCAGATCCATCAAACTGCCTGACATAGATGTTGAAAGAAGAAAAAGAACTCATACCCTTTCACTGTAACCAGTTAAAGGGCCTTAAATTATTTTTCATGGCAGTTTCTGGCACCAATGCCTTGTATCCTATTGGTTGTTTTGTTACTAAGATGAATATAATATTTTTTTTATTTATAAGTTTATAACAATCTTGTTTTTCAATGGCAGACAAGTGGAATCCCTGTTTCAGAGCTTTGCCAGCACCGATTTTTACTTTACAACAAAGATGCTACACAGCATATTTTTGAAGTATCAGCTGGTCTCGACTCCCTAGTCCTTGGAGAAGGTCAAATTCTTGCGCAGGTTAAACAAGTTGTGAAAGTTGGTCAAGGAGTTGTTGGCTTTGGCAGGAACATTAGCGGGCTTTTCAAGCATGCTATCACTGTGGGAAAACGAGTTAGAACTGAGACTAACATTGCAGCTGGGGCAGTTTCTGTAAGTTCTGCTGCTGTAGAACTGGCCTTAATGAAGCTTCCTGAAACCTCATACTCTACTGCCCGGATGTTGGTGATTGGAGCTGGCAAAATGGGAAAGCTCGTGATCAAACACTTAGTAGCAAAAGGTTGTACAAAGATGGTGGTTGTGAATAGATCTGAGGAAAGAGTTGCTGCCATCCGTGAGGAGATGAAGGGTGCTGAGATAATCTACAAACCTCTAACAGAGATGCTAACTTGTTCTGCTGAAGCAGATGTTGTTTTTACTAGCACTGCATCAGAGACCCCATTATTTTTGAAAGAGCATGTGAAGGATCTTCCTGCTGTTGATCCAGAAACTGGGGGTTTGAGGCTCTTCATTGATATCTCTGTCCCTCGGAATGTGGGATCGTGTGTTGCAGATGTTGAAGGTGCCAGAGTTTACAATGTTGATGACCTCAAAGAGGTTGTAGCTGCTAATAAGGAGGATCGTCATCGGAAAGCAATGGAGGCTCAGGCAATTATAGCTGAAGAATCAAAACAATTTGAAGCCTGGAGGGATTCCTTGGAAACTGTCCCCACAATCAAGAAATTGAGAGCTTATGCTGAAAGAATTAGAGCCGCCGAGCTAGAGAAATGCTTATCAAAGATGGGTGATGATATCACCAAGAAAACAAGAAAAGCTGTGGATGATCTTAGCCGAGGAATTGTAAACAAGCTCCTTCACGGCCCAATGCAGCACTTAAGATGTGATGGAAGTGATAGCCGGACTCTGAGTGAAACCCTTGAGAATATGCATGCTCTTAACAGAATGTTCAGCCTGGAAACAGAAATAGCCGTGTTGGAACAGAAAATTCGAGCCAAGGTGGAGCAAAACCAGAAGTAAAACTACTATCACAAAGTTCTTTGGTAAAATTTCTATTTTACATCCTAATTCTGAATAAGGGGCAACGTCCTCGTATTCTCGTTTTAGTATTTGCATTGTAAACTTTTAGCCAAATTGATTAAAAACAAAGTGTCGGTCCCTGCGGGGTACCTTCCAATTCATTCACTGGTGTCGGACAATTCAAGCTAACTCTCATTTGGAGTTCCTTTTATATGTCTACATTGTGTCCCTAAGAGGCCATTTTGCTTTGAAGCATAGAGAGTCAGGAATTATGAGAAGCTTAATCGGTTTTAAGGAGTATGTTTTTCTAGTTTGCGGTCTGTATCTGGACAACCGTGTATTCTTGTAATTAATTTACTGATTGTCAACAATTGAGATGAGATTGTTGTTTATAATAAATCTGAATTTTGTTTTCCTTACCTAGTGTTTGCCTATAGTTAAGCTCCTATGATCTCATTTATAGACATTTAAACGATAGATTACATGCTTTCTCTTGCTTCGGTTTTTATACGATGCATTAGCTTGTTCAAGTCATGTTATTTATAATTTTTCTCTGTAAAATATCTGTACGAAATGTGTAGTAGGCTTTGGTTACTCTGTATTGGGCGGAATTTTGGCTGAAGATATCAACGTTCTCTCTGTTTCTGCCCCCCAGTTTTGGCTGTGTTAATAGACTGTTATATTATTTTGATGTATGTATTTTCACTCCAAATAAATCACAATATGATGAGTACATGAGTAGATTACAAGGATAACAACCAAGAAATAGCAATAATAAAGCTAGACAGATGAGTTCTCAGAATAATTCTCAGGAACTATATTCAACTACTCAGAAACTCAGTACAAAACAAGGCAAATTATTCTATCTGATCTGAAGAAGAAGATAACGCAGAAAGAAAGAAAACTGATAACACCTGGGTTTCGAGGACCCCCCAAGCCACAATCCTCAACAAAACAAAATGCCTCCATCCAGCCCTCCAAAAGAACCTTGTCCTCAAGGTTGGAAATGAATGGCAGTAAAAGGTTCCCAAGACGCTCCCCAATCAGGTCGGTTAGGCCATTCGACCATAAGCTCAGTTACTTGAACAACCCAGGAACTTATAGACTAGCCTTCGGTTCAACCAGCAACTGCATATCGTCGGACAACTATGGTGGCAGCCTTATATTCTCGACAAAGAGCAGGGTCTCTCTTCAAGCTCACCCAACCACCATTCATCCAAAAACTCGTAGAAAACTGTTCCCAATCAGCATGAACCATCCCCAAAGTACGCAACCAAGTCGCACCCAACACCATGTCAGCACTGCCTAGCTCGAATGGAAAGAAATTGTCCATTACTGCACAACCTTGAATCATTATCCTTCTCCAGGGAGGACAGCCTCTCACCTGATTGAGCATCTACCACTTTGCCCATGATCACTGCTCTGATACTAAATGATGAGTACCTGAGTAGATTACAAAGATAACAACCAGGAAATAGCAGTAATAAAGCCAGATATATAAGTTCTCAGAATAATTCTTAGGAACTATATTCAACTACTCAGAAACTCAGTACAAAACAAGGCAAACTATTCCATCTGATATGAAGAAGAAGATAACACAAAAAGGAAGAAAACTTATAACACTCAAGCCACAATCCTCAACAAAATAGAATGCCTCCTTCCAACCCTAAACCAGCCTTTATAACTAACTCCGTTGTCCTTTCACCCCTCACTTGGCAGCTCAGACTCTATCATGCTTTCTTTGTTTCCATCTGCCAGATCACCCCTCTGAAAGACCCTTTTACCCTTCCTAGCATATACGTGCTTAATTGGAGGTCTATCACAATACTTTAGGGCTATTGAGTGTTAGTCCGTTATGGAAATTTACTTTTCGTTATTGATATAGACCCTCGTTGTACACAACTTCGATAAGAACAGCCATGTCATTGGGAGAATGCATTCTCAAAGCCCAATTGATTGATAACACATCATCAGAAGCCAATATGCCCTACCACTATGCATTGTTTTTTTTTTTTTTTTGATTTTACATGTTGGAATGCGAGATTGCAACTCAAGTTGGATTCGAAGTTCGTCCCTTGTTTGGCAGGACAGAAAGAAGAGCGTAAGATACTTTTTTTTTATTTGTTATCATTCATGCCGATGCCGTTGAGTTTGCTTGGTAGTTCAATTGGCGACATTTGTGACTGGAAAGCGATTCTTCTTTCAGGATGAATCTTTTGCTTCTTCACTCCTCTAAGGTTCCTTGGCATTTGCAACAAGTGTGGCAGCGATGTTTGTTCTATATTGATCATATAGATTTTCAGGTGTCTCACATCTTTCGAGAGGGTTATAAGGTTGCGGATGCTCTTGCTTCTCATGCAGTTTCTTTGGACTCCGGCAACTGGTGATTTTTAGCTCCTATCTTTTGTAATGTTTTCTGGGTGATGATTTTGTTGGGCAGCATTTTTATCACAAAAATTTCGAGACAAAGTGGATAAAAGGGGTAGGGTTGCCCCAAAATTTTGGTGAACGGTGATTTTGATAATTTTTTGTATATTTAGCGTAAACATCCTTCAATTATACTTTATTCATAAAAATAAATTAAAAAATATTTTGAAATCTCTCCAAATCTTGAAAAATCTAAATATATTTAGTCATAAAATTTTGAAAAGATTTATCTATATATTTTAATTTCTTTTTATGAAAAAATATAATTGAAGTAGTTTGATACAAAAAAAAAAAATTCGATGCAAAGTGTAATTTGATTAAAGTTTGCGGGGCAAACATTCAAAAGGAGTAAGTGTCATTTCGTCAAATTTCGACAGATTTAACAACCATTTTAAGACTTGAGAGGGTAAAGTGCAAACTCGTTGAAAGTGAAAGAAATATTGGAGCCAATTAAACTATATATATATATATATATATAAAACATTATGGTAAATTCTATGGGTCAGGCCTGCTGAAAATTGAATATGAATAGAAATTTTATTTGGGCTCCTCTCAAACAAAGAAAAAAACAAGTATTGAATAAAAATTGTATTTGAACCAAAAAAACAGAATCACAAAAAAAGAGAATAGAACAAGACTATTATTGCAATAATTGACAATTTTATAAAATTGAGGACAAATATCACCAAAAGCCCTTCAATTAGGATTTTAGTATCAAAATGACCCATATAATTCGAAAAAATTCCTAAATAGCAATATTTGACCTATTTATCGTTAATAGAATTTGACATATATAATATGCATATTCTTCATGGTATTATCTCCACTCTGTTATCTCCATTGAAATAAAAATTCTGCTTAAATGCTGTTCTTTATAAAACTCTATTTTCGTTATAATAAAAACTCTGTTATCTCCATTCAAATAAAAATTCTCTTCAAATTCTGTTATTTTCAAGACTCTGTTTTCGTCAAACCACTTTGATTATATTTTTTTTAGAAAAAAATTAAATATATTTTAAAATTCGTCCAAATC
>WUAT03000006.1:3154103-3166708 GCA_010015005.3 Ulmus americana
AATAAAAATATATCCATATTATTTTTATTCAATATTTGGAATCATCAAAACAACAACATGGGAACCTTAGTTCAACAACTATTAAACATACTTATAATAATACTAATAATAATAATGATGATGATGATTATATATATATATTAATGAATTATTTAAAAATAGTGTTTTAAATATACAAAAACGAAAAGGGCCAAATTAGAGGGCTTGTTTAGGCAGGCTTATTCCCACTCAAACCTAATCCCAAAACACTTAAACAATTTGTGAAATAGAAGCCCAAGTCCAATTTGAAAAACCCAATCCAATTCAAACCCTTCTCGTACTTAACCCTAACCACGAACCATCTCATACTTCACCATTTCAAACCAAAAATTTGCACCGCTGAACCCTAACCCTAATTTTGCATCACCACCATCTTTGGCCCATTTCTCGCAAGTCATCGCCTCTATCTTTTGCACTAGGTAATCTCTATCATCATCATCGGATTTTTTTTTGAGAAATTTTTTTTGTCTGTTTTCGCGATTACAAAGGAAAAAGTTATGTGCAAAGTATTTCGAGAATGACCCATTGGCTTATATGGTTAACAAACAAATAAAATAAAGCCCATAACCAAAATTAAAAAAAAAAAAAAGAATTCTATTGCACATATAACCCCTTAAATCAAATAATAATTAAAAAATCTTTGAATTCATTGTCTGGAGCATCGCCAGCAACCATGGCTCAAAGTCACCCTTGGTCTGATAGGTGCCCAGCCACTTTCCTGGAGGCCGAGCAAGTGGGCGGCAGTGTGCCATGGTAGATTTGGGAAGCCAAGTTCATCAGCCTGTTCGTTGTGGTGAAAGGCAACGCGTTGGTGGAGAATGAGCCCGAGCTCAAACCAGATCCAATGGCACGACTGGAAGCAGTCGAGTGACTTGATTACTTCAGTTGTGTGACTCGACTGGGAAACCATGATCCATGGCTTCTCGGAAGCTTTAGGTCGTACCGATCGATTAGGCAGCCACGACCCAAGATTGCTTTGACTGCTTCAGTTGTGCCGGTTGGATGTTGTAGCGATGATTGGAAAATACAAGGTCGATGCCCAAAAAATGCAGAGTTGGCCGGAGAAAGGTAGAAGATGAAATAATTGATTTTTTAAATATTAAATAAATCAAAAGAAAATTGGAGGCCATTGTTGCAAACTCACATTTTGTTGGTTTAAATGGGCAAATATCTCTTTCAGGAATCTTGTTCTGGAATTTATTTTGTATTTTAGATTATTTTTTGCATTTTGGGAAATTTTTTTGTTTGTTTTCGTGATTATTTTTTGTGTGTTTATAGTAGTTTGCTTGTTTGGTGTTATTCTCTTGTTGGACTTGTGCTGCGATAGGAAGCAGTTGAAACAAGACATGTTATGTTGCTATATTGTTTTTCCAAGTTGGGTTTGCATCAATTATTACAAAGGTTTAAAGGTACTTATTTTTTCATTTATGCTCAATAGTGTCATCTTGGTGTTTGAAAACAAGACATGGTATGTTGCTAGTTTTGTTATGTACTTTTTGCTAAATTACTAATGTGAAAATGAATGTTTTTTCCCTTGCAATATACATTCTGGCTAATGTAATAAGGAACATGCTATCATATTCTTACTATTGTAGAGGAAAATAAATCTACAATCGATTTAAAGGGGCTTCGTCAACCTGAAACCAAAAGAAACTGAGCAGAAGTACCTTGACACTGGAGTGGTGCCGACCAATTGCATTCCGAAGCTCAAATTTGTAAATCAAGTGATAAGAGATGAATAAAGTTATGAGAATAAATTGAGAGAAAACTATGTATGAAGTCTGAGCGGATTATGGATTGAATCGTGCTGCGTGGCCTGGTGGACCGGATTGTGAGACCTGTGTGGTGAATTCACTGAGGCTGAGTGAATGGTTATGTGGTTTGGCAGTACAATAATTTTTCAGGGAATGAGTGTGATGTAGTGTATAGACTCTAGTGGGTCTACATATAAAGGGGTTCTGAGCTACACCAGTGGAGCGTGATTATTGTATATTCCATCCGGAATGAGGTATGGATTCAGTGACACTGCTAACTTATTGGCATATGTAGTGATATATTGGTGTTTTTCCATTCGGAATATATAAAGTGGGGACGTGGGGAGGTAGTTGGTTGTACTGTGGCTAGCACATAAATAAGAATGCTAGTGAGAGAACTTTAGAGTGAGAATGAGACTGGAAAATCGTTGGTCCCCTTTTTCTTCTCTTAGTGGACTACTTATAGCTTTGTTAAGGAGTTGGTGTGCATTGTTTTTGAATAAGATTCTATCTAGCTGGAAAGTCAACAGCTAGGGAAAGTAGTTATCATTATTGTCTTACATTGATGATTGAGCCAACCACTAATATTGACAAACATATATATTTAGTGGGTTTGGGTTGAGTCAGATAGAATAGTTTTGGCGGTCTTAGGCCAAAATTGGGCTTTTGGTGCTAATTTTCACCCCCTACAATTAGCCCCCATTCTTGAATTCAATTTCGCTTTGAATTGGAGAATGGTTCTGTTCGAAATTCGTTATGTTTCCGAACGGAATTGCTACATAATAGGGGATGTTTCGTTCCTAAATTTCTCTTAATTGTGAGTGTATTGTAAATTTCTTCAGGCGGGAAAAATTGTATAGTGGCTCGCTTGGCAACATTGAATTTTGAAATGACAACTTTGCATCATATATGAGTTACGAATCCTTTGGATCATTTACGCGTGTTTTAGTCTTGGGTGTCGTGCGAGCCTTATCCCATAAGTTTCAAAATTTCTTTCTCTTTCATCCCATATTCTTCTTCACTACTTCGTTATCATTTCCTCTTCTCCTTCTTGTGATTTTTGGGGCTGCTTAAAATGTTCATTCCTGTTGTTCTTCTTGCGACTGCACGAGTTCTTCACACTCGCAAGTTAGTTTTTGTTTTTTGTTTCGCTGAAACTTGTTTATTTTGAAGTTCCCCACTGGTGTTTGTTGTTTTCTATGAACTTTATGAGTTCTGAATATTGTTTTTAAGTTCTAGTTTCATAAAGCCAAACCGTTGATTCAAACCTTGTAGAGATAATTTTGGGTTTTAATTTGGGTTACGTTTCTTGCTGATTTGTTTGAACAAATAAAAATCTGTCTTTTTCTTTTAAACAATGTGAATTTGCCCATTTGAGTTTTGAATTTGATATGGATACACCAAATTTGCTTGAGATTTGTAAAGAAGAATTTCTAGGTATGAATTTCTTTGTAAAAGAAGAACTTTTGGGTCTGAGATTTGTCTCTCTTTTGTATGTTACTTATGTGAATAAATAGATCATGGCGAGTAGTAGATCAGGTACCATCATGGGTTTTAGGGATGAAGACTAGATGGATATGCCAGTCTTGGAAAAGGAGAGGAGAATTTCTCCACCATGGATTAGTGACATGTTGAGCCGCAATACTGATGTGACTTTGACTATAACTGATAAAGATACATCATTCGTACGGACTGGTACCATCCACTAATGGCTATGCAGACTCTGAATCAGTTAGATCAAAACTGTCTACTAGTGGCTGTGTGGATTTGTGCCTTGTCATATTCTTCCCAGTAGTCCAAAATCTAGTTTCATTGACACTGATCTATAGAGGATTCAGATAGTGTACAATATTCTGGATAATCTTGACATTCGTCTTCCTGCCGCTGCCGAATGTCCAGACTAGATGGCTCAAGATTTTGTTTATTTATATGAGATCGCTTTTCAGATAGGTTTCAAATTCTCTTTTCCTAAATTGATTAGGGATCTTCTAGTTTGGTACGGCGTAGCCCCTGGTCAGCTAATGCCAAATGTGTGGAGGACACTACATGGAATCCTTATGATTTGTCATAGGTTAAAAATGGAATTCAAACTTAAGGATTTGGTGTTCTCTTATTATCTGAAAGAGCACAACTTAGAGAAGGGTGGATACGGACCTGTCTTAAGGAAGTGCTAAGAGCATTTAGTTACTAAACTGAACACATGTGACAAAGGGTGGAAATAAAGATATTTATTTTTGTCAAAGAGCTGTTTGCGAGGAGCTGGTGATGAAGATGCCATTCTGTCTATATGGGGAAAAATGAGTAAGTTGAGAATATTTTTATTTTATTAGAATTTTTGGTGGACTGGAACTTATTTTTCCTTGTTTCGTAGGTACAAGATATCTTCAAGGCTCAGCTATTTCCAACGACCGAACTCAAAAGATTTTATCAATCCCTGCGAAGGATAGGGATTATAAGAAGTTGATATCTCCATAGGATCTTTTAGCGAGCGGACTTTGGACTGAGAGAGGTATTCTTAAGTCCGAACTTTTCCAAGTTCATCATTGTCTAACTTTTGTTTTCCAGGAACTGAGCAAACTTTTCCTGGTTCGTCTGAGCTTGTCCAAACAAAACTTAGCTGAGTTGACACTTGTTCGTCCAGACATGGATGACGCTTATGTGAGGAGGCAGGCTAAGCTGGCCACGAACAGATAGGCGAGAAAGAAAAAGAAAAAGGAAGTGGCAAGGAAGAAGAATCAGCCTTCTTCTCCCCGGAAACGTCCCAAGAAGCGTATGGTAGGATCGAGTTCTTATGCTGGTCAGAACATGCATTCGGAGGGGAAAACCAAAACAAAGAGAAATGAGCTCGTTTGGATTCTATGTTTGATCTTGAGGAAGATAAGGTTCTTCGATTTCCAACCGATGTTTCCCTAAATGCTAATTCTGAAGTGGTGATGCCTATAGCCAAGAAACTTCTTTTTGATGCTGATAGTGCAAAATTTTGCAAAATTGGTCATGCTTATGCTACTGTTGTGATGGCTCGAATGTCACTTCAGGTAATTTTATTGGTCTTATTGCTGAAATGTGAAATTATCCAAACGTGAATGATGGAGGGTTGGCACTGATCCACCGTCTTCTACCATCTTCACACAGAAAGTCCAAGAATGCTGCACCAAGACTCCACCGAATGTCACCATTATTGACTGCCATTTTTGTGTTCACATTATTCATTGTTTACTTTGTATTTTCTATATATAGACTTGTAAATGATAAGATTATGGCAATGAAAATTCATTCATCAAAACCATATTTTAACACTGTTCACTGTAATTATTAATTTATTACCAGTGAAACACTATGCATATGCACTGTTTAGTGCTTTTAGATCATAGAATTCATATGTATGTTAGAACTTAGTCTATGTTGAAATTTCAGTCAGCAATACACCCTTTACTTTCTGTCGCATTATTTTTGAGTTTCTAGTTATATTTGTGATCGCTTTTTGCAAGTTCTTCACTTTAAGTATGAACATTTTAGAGGATGTATAGCAATGCCTGTAAAGGGATTGCAAGGTCCGGAGTTTAGAGTGAAATATTGGGGACCGGCTCTCAAATGGGTTGCCTTTGTGGACTTCTTTCTTGCATCTCAGGCAAAACATGCTATTGTTTTTGGAGCTCATAGGCGTGTTGGGACTACCTATGCCTAGTTGATTGTGGCCCTTGCTGCAACAAACAGTCTAGGTACTTAAAGCCTGTAATATCCAACTTTTCAGCTATATAACTCATATTACAACTTATTTGAGGGGTTGACTTGTTCTTTTTCAGGAGATAAGGCTACTAGTTATAGTTTCTATTTCTTAAGCAACTTCCAAAGGAACTTGTTGAGAGAAGGTTTGAGGTTTCAGGTGGGATGGGGACTTGTTTGGAACAGATTTGTAGGTCCCCTGAGTTGTCATAACCAGGCCAACCAATGTGCCTTCACACCACTTCACAACCAATTTGAAAGCCCCAGTTGCTTATATAACTAATTTCTGTCTCTGTTTTAGTTGATCCAAAGGTTCAGCAAGTTGTTTTTGCTAGTACTTATATTGAGAAAATACTATCTTGCTCATTTCTTTCTCTAGTACCCCTAAGTTATCTTTCGTCTTGGTCATTGAATTATTGCAGAGATCTACAGAAGCAGCTGGACGTTCTCTGTATTAAAGATGTTGGTTTGGACTTTTCTTTGGACATTGGTTATAGCTATTGATTATTCATCTGATGAGTTACTATAAATAAGGTGGATCAATTTTATTACAAATAAAGACTTGAACCCTGCTGAAAAAGGTGTTGTGCAAGAGGACATCAACTGCAATGGCTTTAACTCACTTCGCTAACAGCTTCGCCATCCAACTAAAAAAACAATTGGGTAATAATGAGAAAATCTTCCATTTAGCATGAAAATTATGCTTCTATAAAAAATGTATAAAGTTGTTACATAGGCTCATCCTTTTATTTGGAGAATGTAAATTGCATGTATAGTTTGAGCCTTTTATTTGGAGAATGTAAATTGCATGTATAGTTTTTACCGTTTTACTGAAGAACATTTTTGCAGGTTCTATAAAGGCCTGTTAAGAACAATGTATTTGAACCTGGGAATTCCTTGAATGAATTATATAGTTAAGAATCTATTCAAGTTCTTTAATTTCTGTCTTTCGACCAATTCGAGTATACTAATCAAAACGATAAAAAGTTGATTGCAAGTTTTGAGGGAGAAAGAGAGAAATGGCATTCCAAATAACACCAAAATCTATTTTATAGGTATAAGAGAGATATCCCACTATGATTACATTTTCCCCAAAGCTTCTTTTTAAGATGCATCAGTAACTAATAGAAGGAACTGTTATTGCTATATCAATATATAGATATATTAGTTGTACCATTTCAAACATCAGTTATATTGCTTTATACAATGTCCAAACAAACATAGCGGCCAGAATTACTTCCTTCTTGATAAGGCGGTCATCCTTCTACAGTAAAACAATCCATTTAATCAGTTAAATATCTAAATGTAAATTGCTTATTACAGAGAATATAAATACAAGTTAAATATCTTAAATCAAATAAAGCTATTGAAACAACCAACTGCCTAGGTAAAAATAAAATGTAATACTGAAATATTGTTTTTCTTATACATTCCTTAAATATATATTTAACATTTATTCCTATATAGTTTCATCACCCTTAAAATAATGAAATATCTTTACAAAACTTTGAAATTCAGTTTCAACTATGATAAGATTTACTATTGTTCCCTTCACAGATAAGTCCCTATGGATAGCAAGCTAATAAATAGGGAGAACTTCAGAATCTTAGTACACCATCCCGAAAAGAAATGGTTCTAAATTATGACCACATTTCTTGCCCACTGTTATCAATGTAAATATGTAATATTGATTTCAAATTCCATATCTTTAATAACAGCTACTCCACCCAAAAGTTTGGCAAATAGATTATATGAGTCACTCATAGAATATCTATGCATGGGTGACACATAGAACCCATAAAACTTCTATGGGTCAGCCAATCGAGCACTATCACCAACAGCAAGTACGAAATCTGCATCACCAACAAAACCACCAAGTACCAGCCTTGCCACTGTTATTACCAAACCAACTAAAATTCTCATACCAATAAGCTTGCAAAGCAAAATTAACGTATCTTCGACCAGCTTCTATTTAGTTTTTCTTAAATATTTAATTTGATTTTTTCAAGCTTCTGCATACATAGAACTTTGACGCTATAGTGAACATGAAAGGGAAGTCATAAAACATTTAGTTGAAAAGGTTCTATGATGATGAATATCACTAATCTATTATACAGCTACCATAGAAAGAGAAGGGCACATATCTCAACGGCAGGTTCTCAATAGCTATGGTTATTACTGGATTGGTAACTAGAATCAGAAAATCAGAATGAATTAATGAAATATTTTTCTTAGCTAGGCCAATGGCATCAGAGCCCTTCATAATCCTCATCCTTTTGCATGTCTCAGTAAACATCCTGTCAGAGGACCAAACATCAGATCATATTAGAATCAAGAAGACCATAAAACTTATACGGTGCATATTCTAGCATTGGAATGAGAACAAACGAAAAACGACACTCAGAAATTGTGATTTCATATTCCATAATCAAGCATTATATAAGCATCATGGTCATAAGATGACACTAAGTAGCATGCAGGCTGCAGCCAATGTATCGTCAAATAATTTGGTTTGATTCACTAGCATGTATAGTGTGCATGATGTACCTCACATGCATGGACAAAACATACGCACGCATATACATATGCTTATGGATATGTTTCTATATGCTTAGTTATTATATCATTGCCAAAAGGGGTGGAAATAAGATTATTAACAATACAATATTATTACACACAACTCCAGTACAGCCTGTTACCCAATTCAACACATTCAGACATAGAAACAAGAACTTAGTTGGTGATATTTAGAATATGTTAATTTGTGACCAATAGAATGCAATCCATAAGAAACAAATAAGTCTGGTGAATAGAACTTACTCCCACGGGAAGTCACCAACAAGCATTTAGTCACCATCTTTGTCCTCATATGTGAGAACGTACTCTGAACCATGAAGCAGATCCTTCAGCTTGCTCTCACTCAGATCCTTGTCCAGAGATCCATGAGGTCCACATTGACCTGACATAAAATTAGAAAGCAGTAACTGGATCCAACTGTGAAATACATCTCTTAAAGTGAAATTTCAGCTCAAAGTAAGTATTATGATACGATTAATATAAGGATTTGAGGCTTTTACAGCAAATTGATCTTTGAAATAGCTCACCTATTGTAAAACAGCTGAACATCTTCTCAAGAGCAGAAGACAGTTCCTGGTATTCAGAGTAATTTTTCAAGTCTATTTTCCTCAAATAAGGAGCACCATCCATACTGACTTTGACATACAGAGCCCCAGTTCCAGCTTTGCCATCAACTTCATCAGTGTTCTTTGAATTAGTGGCCAATGTGTTCTTCCTAAATGATCTTATAGGTGGCCAACCAACAACCTGTGCCCTGCCATTGAAAGAGAGTCAGAAAACAGTTCTCTAGATTAACCCTACCTGCTAAAAAAAACTATTTACCACTTACTTTGACGCAGGTGCGCTGCTATTATTAGTTGTAGAACCAGGATGGGTTGGTCTGGTTTCATTTGCAGCACGAGGCCTCTCTTGCGCCATCTTTGGTGCTGCTGCTTCTTTGGCTTTAGCAGGTTGAGTCCCAAGGTTCTCAAGTGCAGAACCATTTTTCAATCCCAAATTTGCAGAAGGCCTAGGCGACAGCACCAAATTTACCTCTGCATTATTAATATACTTTCCCTGCATAACAGAATATGGGACTCATCTTCAGAGGGGAGAAAAAAGAAGCAAAAATATAATTCCCTCAATTAAAGAAGTAGTTTTTACCACAGAAAAATCATCCATAGCATCAGAGAATCCTCTTTTGTTTCCAGATACAATTGTCTTATGTGTTGAACTATAGTGAACGTCATTGAAAGGATGCAATGGGAAAAGAGGCTTCTCATCAAGCTGAGTGGAACTTAATCTTGGTTCTGGATCTCTTTCAGGAGACTGGGATCCAGGAAGCCCAAGCCTCAGTTCTGTAGCCTTCAGATTCAGGCTCCTTTTACTCTCATCAGACACGGTGGAGACTACCGAGCTGTCCACCGAAGAACAATCTGATAATCCCATGTAGTTACGCTCTTTCAGTTCTACACTGTCCATGGAAGAACAGGAAGCCAAAATTGTAACATTGCTCTGACCCTCCTCCTCCCCAACACCCAGCAGTGGTGGAGACATCAAAATTCAGACAGAAAAAACTCCACTTTTACTTATGGCCTGCAAAATATCAATGAACATGACTTTCACCCTTGGAAAGAAAAAGTTTCAATTTTCACAACAGCTGGCCAGCCTTGATGCTCACACAAATCCAATGGATATAAGTGGATGATTTAATATCAAATTTCCCTAAAATAATCAAGCATCCTTTAATCACAAATTATTCTGATCTACAAGCAACAAGGCCAACAAAAAAAAGGGAAAACCAAGAAAAAAACACAAAGATAATAATAAACAATGCAAGGTTCAGTACATTCCCAGACAATTAATAAAAATATAACAGCTTGAAGCTTAAGGTTCTACCAATCTTTAGTGCACTAGTGAAAGTAATACAAATTTAATAAATAAATAACATATACAATTGAAAGTGTTATTACTTTAGCATAAGAATCAGTTTCAGGTAAAAGCTCAGAACAATATAAAGGTGGGGGAAAAAAAATATTGAAAGGCAAGTTGTAACCACCACAAATATTAGAGATTCAGAGGCAAAAATAAAGCTAGAATGAATCTTAATGTAGGATTCTGAAGATTTTCAGAACTTATCAAGTTTTACAACTTAGAAGGTCCAAGTGGGTACAACTAAGTCTTTTTTCTTCTTTTTTTCCCTCTGAAAGAAGAAAAATAAGATAAATTCAAATACATAAAATCCTAGCAAGCCTAGATCTCAGGCAGAGACCCCAAAAAAATTGAATTAATACAAGTTAAAGAAAAATTAGAGAGACCCAAAAAATTAAATTCTATGAAATACACCACAAATTAAAATAAATAAATAAAAAAAAAGGTGGGAAAACAGATAATGAGAAGTTTTGGGTTGCAAAAAAACGACAGAAGAAAAAAAGAAAAACAAATTTTAAAATCATTTTGTGGCAACAGAGAAATATTAATATCCATTGACGTGAGCTACTGAGCAGTGTGCAGGAAAATAGAAAACAAACATCTCAAAATTGAACATAGAAAAAACCCCCCAAAAAATAATAAGAAAAAAAAAAGGAACTTTAGATTTATAACATTATTAATTACCTTCAAACCAAGTTGCTTCCCTTCAACTCCGAGCAACCAAACCAGCAAAAATGAGCGGCAGACAAAGACTGGAACCAGATGAGCCAACTCCAACCAAACCAAAAAAACAAGAAAAACTCGTAAAAATGAAATTTTCTGGGTAAACAAACAAACAATCAAGAAATCCGAGTCAAAATGACTATAAAACCCTCAAAAAATTCGAAAAAAAAATTTATAAAGAATAATAATAATAATAATAGCAAACTCAACTCAGAAGCTAAAGCCGGAAAACGATTTTTACCTGAAGAAAATTGGGGATCAACAGGTGGACAGAATGAGTAAGAAAACAAACAGAAGTGATTTTAGCAGAGAGAGTAGAAGAAACTGTGAGGAGAGAGAGAGAGGGAGCAATAACAACTAAGGACCCTCCATTTGGGACAATGTAAGAAAAGCTTATTTGCCGTTCGATGTGAATTTCTAGGCATTAAAATAACACTTCAATAAAAGAAACTGTCTCCGCTGAAAACAAATTAGAAAAAATAAATAAAGTTTTGACTAATTACCCTTCTCGTCGATTTAAATTTTTGGACTTTTTAATAGGTGGTGTCATCGATCAGTAGAAAATTATCTAATTATAATATGTATAATTTTTTGAATTAATTTATTATTTGTCGTAGTTATATAAGTAGAAGTTGTCGGTACGTAATTTTATAATCGTAATTTTTGACAGTATTATAATCATTGCACTAATTTTTTTAAGTTAATTTTAGTAGTCTTAAAATGTATCATTATGTGTCAATAATAATAAAAAAGTCAAATATTATAATTTTTAAAAATTATTTTTCTGCCTAGTTGAATTATTTTCCCCTTATTATTGACTTCTAATAACATATTCTCTTTATAAAAAATTAAACATTTAATTCTTAATATTATTGGTATTTATTATAGAAAAATAAATCTAAAATTCAATTAAAAATAAAAAAATGTTTAACTTTTCTTTATACCTCTTTTAATAGATTCCATATTTTTCCATCAAGCAATTTTTTTAAGAATATAAAATAATATGTTAATTGGTATAAATACCTTTCAATATTTGCGCGCTTTTATATGTTGCCTCCTAAACTCATAAATTAATTCGAATGTCTCTTGAACTTATATATATATATATATTGATAATTTTGGCAATTTTTTAACAAGTTCAAAAGATATTTAGGTTAATTTTTAATTTTAGGGGTAATATATAAAAGTGCGAATATAGACTTATTAGCACCAATGCCCCCTAAACTATATGCGAATTCGCATATTGCCCCCTAAATGTTTTTTTTCGCCATTAAACCCCGCAAACTACACTAAATTTGCAAATTTGGACGGAAGCCTAACGGAGCACAGTGTTCGTCCAACTTATAGGTCACGTGAGCAACATGTGACATAAACATATGGTACTTTCAGAAATTTAAACAAGCCTGTGGTGTTTTAAACAAGCTCAATCACTACCAAAACATTAACTAAAAAAAAAAAAAGAGGCTTCAATGCTATGGTGTTTTAAACAAGCCCGTGTTCCTCTGCTTCTTTCATTTTCCACTGTCTTCATATTGATTTCATCACAAAGAACAAAAACAAAACAATTTTATAATGTCCAACCATCAAAGATCTTTTTCCCTGATTATTTCCCATTTCCCTCAACAACAAAAAAATTTGAAATAAATCTAGCAAAAAATACAGACAAAACAGAATCCAAAATCTAGAATTAACTTGACATTTTTTGTCTTGAATAATCAGCACAGGCATTATTGTAATACAAGACAAAAGCAAAACCACGGTTTCCACAGGACCAACCTCCTCAATTATTTTTTGAAATTCTTCCTCTGTCCAGCTCTTTGGAACATTACCAATAAACAATCTGTGTTTAATTTCAGAAAACGAACATCTTAAGGTCTT
>WUAT03000006.1:3185389-3204374 GCA_010015005.3 Ulmus americana
AAAGCCAAGTAATTAGTTAAGTTTGTTGTATTAGCTTTTCGATTAATTCTTAATAGAGCGTTGTGGATTTATTTGAGAGTGAGAAATTTGATTTACCAAAGACTGGTGTCTGAGAGCCACTAAAGGGTTTGTAATTGGGTTTCATTGTAAGGGAGTGTTAGCCAAAATAATAATAATATAAAATAGGGAACTGGAAAAATTACACAATAGTAATTATAAATGAATTACAAGAAATAAGAAAATAAATAGAAAGTGGAAATAACAAATTTCCTACTACAATACAGAATAATATTTACTATAAAATAATAAGGGAAGATACGAAAATATCGAGTCTTGTGTTTCACACGATTTCTTTAAAATAGATTCGTCCATCATCGTGGGTGTTCGAGGTTGTTTGACATCTGTATCCTAAGATGAAATGGTATATCAGTAGTAATGTTGCACTACGAAACTACTTCGGCGAACTTGAAAGAATCTAAACTCTATCACACAGATCCTAAACCTCTCGGAAGTATTTTCCTAAATTCTGGCTTTTGTAGCAATTCTCCGAAGACCTTTATAATATGCTAGAATACTGAAGCACTGAAACCAAGTATTTTGACAAAAAGAAGAACCTTTTCTTATCTTACCTCTTTGAAACCTCCTATATATATATATAGGAGTAGTTTCTATTTTTATTTAATAATCTATTTCCTATACCTCTTTCTGCATCTGAAGCCTTCAAAGGATTGGAAGCAAAGATAAGAATCTACCTAATTTGCCCCTAGATTAGGTTCTACCTAAAATTCCCCTAGATTAAGTTATACCCATATTGCCCCTAATCAATTATTTATTCATTTCTACAGGGAGTGCTTCTTTCGTTCTTTCTTTAGTGTTTGTTTTCTAAGAAAGTTTGAGAGAAAAGTTTGCGTGTTATTCATTTGTTATACTAATTTTAGAGAGGGCTTGAGGGGTGTATACATTTTAGATTAGAAAATGAAGTGACTAGAATTAGAAAGAAATCTCGACATTGGAGTAGATTTGTTTGTGTGACAAATTGAACCAAGAGTATATTAATGTATTCTTTATAGTTTCTCATTCTTTTGTTCTGCATGATCATCTTTGGTTCTTTTTTGTTATTGAGTTTATCACAATGCATCTAATTTTAGTTTGTTAATTCTATATGATTTCAAGATATTAAAAATCTCTCAATACTCAATTAGTACAAAAAGACAAAAATGCCATTGCTGAAAAACCAAAAGATCCCAATTACAATGCCACGTTAGCAAATTCTGTTAGTTTTTGACGGTCAATTAATAAGCGTGCCATAGTGATACTGTTCATAAATCTAGTGCTTAATAGATACACTTCAATATGTGAGGGTTGACATTTGGACAATCTTAAAGTTGGAGGGCTTCTGACATTTTTGATCCAAACTTAAAAATTATTAACTCAAAATCCCGCCCCCTGAATCTCTGTGTCTCTTAAGCGAGCTCTTAGACTGTGACCCTCTATGCAACAAACACAATTGCAAACTTGCCGACCTCTTTGCCGTTTGTCGCACCTCATTGTCATCGTACTTATTGGCCGTCACACTAACTTCGCTGCACAAATCGTACCTGAGTTTTGGGTTTGTGAACCCATTGCCGCCTTCAACCACCTGTCAGTCTCCCCTCAAGCCTCCAATCTCAACTCAAATATGGCATTTTGGTAGTGTTACTTGTTTATGCTCTCAAAACCCACCTTATGATTTATGTTGGATATATGGGATTTGGATTTAGTGGATTTGTGTTCTCTAGTTTTGTTTTGGTTCGATGATTAGTGAATTTGTATTAGATTGATGAGATTCTGATTTATGATTATGTGTTGGTTTTTATTTTTCAGTTTGGTTGGAATTTTATTGGATTTGGTTGAATTTGATTTGTTTAGATTTTTAGAATTAGTTGGATTTCAAGCGATTAGAGGTTGATGTATACAACGGTCGTTCGGAGAGTGGGCCACTTATGGAAGTGCAACGGAAGGAAGGATAGTTTTTATTTTTTAAGTTTTGGTTTTAATGGCTTTTAGGGTTTAATTGTTTTTTAAAGATAATTTTTATTTATAGAATAAAATCATTGGAAGAGTGGGCCAATTATGGAATTCCGGCGGGAGGAAAGATGGTTTTTAATTTTTAATTTTGGTTTTAAGACTTTTAGGGTTTAGTTGTTTTTTCAAGATAATTTTTATTTATAGAATAAAAAATGAAGAGACAAAATAAGAAATAGAAAAAACTATAGGGCATCAGTGCAAAATAAAATTTTCAAATATACCCAAACGCCAGCTCTCTCACAATCTCTCTCTATATATAATACTAATTTCCTTCTTTTCCAAGGGTTTACAGAACAGATGAAAACACCAAAGAAGAAAAATATATAAAAAGGAGCAAATATTACCAGAGCGACTTTCACAAACCCCACACACCCACACCAACACCACCCCCCTCTTTTCTCTTCTTCACTTCGGGGTTTCCCTTTCTCCCTCTCTCTCTCCTCTTCGATTTTCTCTCTCATTCGTCTCCTTCGGACGTCGGTGTATATGCAGCCGCCGCCTTTCTTCCATTTCTCTCTCAGGTTCTCCTTCAATCGCTCTCTCGATTTCGATATCTACTATATCTATCGGTGTATATGTGTATCGGATTCGTATATTTTGTTTTTCCGGGTTAATAATTGGAAAATTTTGGTTTCTAATTTGTGGGTTTAGTTTCAGTTCTTGGGTTTTAGTCTGATTTCGATTAGGTCTTATTTTGTGTGCCCTTTGATTCTGTTTTTGGTGCAGTAGTTGAAGTAGAGAAACTGAGGTGAGATTATGGCGGCCTCAAGATCGAGCTTGCCCTCGAGGTTGCGCCAACTTCTTTCCGGCGATGGCGCTTTCGGTCCATCTCTCAAAATGGATACGGAGCCGGTGAGTTTCTTGGTTTCTCTATTCGTTTCTTTTGTTTTCCAATTCGTTTCTTGTGTTTTTCTATTTGTTCTTTTGTTTTTGTTCGTGTTGTATTGGGGATTTGTTTGTGAGCATCCATGTCGGTTACACTGTGGACTCTGATTAGGGTTTTATGGGAACTGGGTATCTCTAGGAGAGCCCATTAGGTTATATTCTTGACTTCTCTTTAAAAAGTCAGGATCGATTGAACCTATTTGTCACTGGTTTAGTTAAAATTTTCCAATCTCTGAGTGGGTTTTCTTTTTGAATATTGTTGGTTGAAATTTTAGAATTATTGGTGGTTGTTTGGGTAAGTGTAAATATGAGCAATCCAGTTCCTGCATTGTTATAGGTTTGCAGTTTATAGCTTCATTTGACAGCGGTTTGCTTAAGTAGTTCTACGGCTTTGTTGTGACTATTTTCCTTTTTGCTCTCTGTGTTATAGTTCAATCTTATTTATTTTAGCTCGCAAACTTTTGTGTTGAATAATTAGATATAGTGATAATTGGATGTGGTTGATTAATTAGGTTTTGAGGCACTAACTGGAAATTCTGAAAGTTGTTTTCTTTTTCACGGTCTAATTTGTTCTCATCTTTTTCCCTTTTAAAGTTCTATAAATGCCAAATAATTTCACATCACGCAATGATCTCCACACTTGCTCCAATCAGTCTTAGTTGTGATTTATATCCATAAATGGTTCCCAAGAAATTCTTTCGCTTTGTTCTGTGCAGTGTTCAATAAACTTTTGGTTGGGAACAAAAGATGACGTGCATACTGAGTAGTGTTTTACTTGGGATTTCTGTACATGTTCGCTTTGTGATACCTGCACATTCTTCATTCACTTTTTGATGTGTTATACATGGCATGACAGTACAATTCTGAAAATTTTTACTTAGTTTTAAGGCTAAGGGTTGGATATTTTGAGGTCCGAAATGGACCCTTAGGTTTGAATAATATTATAATGATGTATGATATTTAATATTTTAATTGTTTTGGGGAAAAAGAACCCCAGGTCAACGGAAAAGTTATTACTTGATGAGTAAAATGACTTTATTACCATTCTATCCCAATTCATTTTTAATATTTGTCAAACAAAGTTAAATCAAATAATAATCGTACTAAGATTACATTTTGACTTTTTTTAATTGACTAAAGGGTCCTTTTTGTCCCAAAATTGAAATCTTATGCACCATTATGGTATTATTTTCAGTGTAATCGGTTGTTTTTCTTCGTTTTTAGTATTTGCTAGATTTTGTACGGGAATATCCAAATCTTAGCTGGTGTGAATAAATAATATATCTATAGAGTATATTATGTTGTATTAATATTCATGGCTAAATATTAAGTATCTAAATGAACGCTGCATAACTTCAGTTGCTTGTGTAATAATTTTAGGAAGTATTACAGAGTTTCTTACCTATACATTTACCACGTTACACTTGATAATGTCAAAATGTGGTTGTCACTTTTGTGTTATGGATGATAATGTCCCATTTTTATGTTTTTAAATGCTTGCTCCTAGATTTATTTATGGTTATATTGATATGCTCGTTTCCCTCTCTTGTATGGACCTTTCTTGTTAATAAAAATTTTCATCTGTTTTTGATAATATTCATATGTGTGGCTGTGTGCTTAGAAATATCTGGTTTCAATGTTGGAAGAAGATCTTTTTTCGATAACAAACACACTTACACAGCAATATTTAGCTTGCATGTCGGAAGAAATGCTAACTAGCTCTTGGTGATGTCTTCATTTAGCTAACCCATTGTGGTATGCAAAAGCAAAAAAAAGGGGTCTTGGTATGATAGCTGCTTTGCGAAATTTTGTCCCATGGATGAAGTGTTATTTGTAAAAGTTCCAGGTGTTCAATTTTATTCATTTATTTGATGTTCGTGCTGTTATTGTGATTTGTTATGGTTTTGATTTGATATGCAAAACTGTTTCTCGAGATCTATTCAAATAGACTGATTTTTGTACCTAGTTTAACTGGAGGAGGTACCTGTTCTCCCTTTAGCTGCTCATAAATTTTTTTGTTCTCGCCTTTTCTATAGAGGCTTTAGTCACCTGTAAAGGAATATTTTGACTCCTTGTTTCTAGTGATCTTATGTTTTCACGTGTATTCTTTCCCCTTTTCATTCTATTATTGTATTTTCCCCCCATTTTCATGCTGCTGTAATGTGAAGGTTGACATGCAGCTAGATCAAATTTGACTGAGTTACTGATGTCTTGACTTTTAATTAATATCAATAATTCATTTGGCCATGGCTGTGGCCACTTCTTTTTATTTTATTTTTCTGTTCTTAAATTATATATATTTTATGATGGATGTACAATTACCATTGTGATGTTACTTTTGTCATGTGTTCCTAGAGAGCTGTGCTTTGTTGTTGCTGTTATGATTATTATTATTATTTTGCTTAAGGTGCTTTTTTCTTGAATGTGTGACTAATTTCGTTGGCTATTATCCTTTTGGTCTGATAGATTTTCTATTATTTCTTTTAATTCAATTATATAATTTGTGTTTCTTCAGATTTATCAACTTTCAATAACTTCTAATTTGATTTTCATTGCTTGCAGCCTCCTAAAATTAAAGCCTTCATTGACAAAGTTATCCAGTGTCCGTTGCAAGATATACAAATACCTCTTTCTGGTTTCCGTTGGGAGTATGGCAAGGTGGGTTATATGCTCTACTTTTAATCATGAAGTTCTTTCTCTCTTACTCTCTTACTTATTTGTTGCTTTGACTTCAGGGGAATTTTCACCATTGGCGGCCACTTTTTCTGCATTTTGATACATATTTCAAGACATACTTGTCTTGTAGGAATGACCTCCTCTTGTCAGATAAAATCTTAGAAGATGATAGTTCTTTTCCAAAGCATGCAGTTCTTCAAATTTTGCGAGTGATGCAAATAATTTTAGAGAATTGCCCCAACAAGAGTTCATTTGATGGCTTAGAGGTACGTACTTGATTTATAAGTTGCAAAATTTTTGTTTTGTGCCGATTGTGAAATTAGCCACATGGATTTTTTTAGATCAGTAACTTGGGAGCTTTGATTTATTACTATAATTTGGTATTTGGTGGTTGTTTTTCACTCCCAATCATTTTGTAGTTCATTTGTTAACTAATATTTTGCTTCTTGTTGTTTCTTATAAAAAATCTAATTGAGTTGTTTGTATTGTCTTTTTTTTTCCAGCATTTCAAGCTTCTACTTGCTTCAACAGATCCCGACGTCCTTATAGCTACTTTGGAAACTCTTTCTGCACTTGTAAAAATAAATCCCTCCAAACTGCATGGCAGTGGGAAGTTGATTGGTTGTGGTTCGGTAAATAGCTATCTACTGTCTTTGGCCCAGGGATGGGGAAGCAAGGAAGAGGGATTGGGTTTATATTCATGTGTCATGGCAAATGAGACTTCCCAAGATGAGGGGCTGCATTTGTTCCCGTCTGATGTTGAAGTTGATAGTGACAAGTCCCAGTTTCGGGTAGGTTCTACCCTTTATTTTGAATTGCACGGGAATGCTCAAGGTACAGAGGAGAGCAGTGCCAATGTAAATTCTTCTAGTTCAAGAGTTATCCAGATACCAGATCTGCATTTGCAGAAGGAAGAAGACCTAACATTGATGAAACAATGCGTTCAGGGGTACAAGGTACCTCCTGAGCTTCGCTTCTCATTGCTGACTAGAATCAGATATGCTCGTGCCTTTCGATCTCCTAGAATATGCAGGCTGTACAGCAGGATTTGCCTTCTTGCGTTTATTGTGCTTGTACAATCTAGTGATGCTCATGAAGAACTAGTGTCCTTTTTTGCAAATGAACCAGAGTATACCAATGAATTAATCAGGATTGTCCGGTCCGAGGAAATTGTGTCTGGAAACATTAGAACACTTGCAATGCTTGCTTTGGGAGCTCAATTAGCTGCTTATTCAGCATCGCATGAGCGGGCACGGATTTTGAGTGGGTCTAGTGTCAGTTTTGCTGGTGGAAATCGCATGATCCTCTTGAATGTGCTTCAGAAGGCTGTTTTAACACTTAAAAACTCCAATGATCCATCCCATCTTGCCTTTGTTGAAGCGCTTCTTCAGTTCTATTTGCTTCACGTGGTTTCATCCTCAACGACGGGGAGTAATATTAGGGGGTCAGGCATGGTTCCTACATTCTTACCACTGTTGGAGGATTCTGATCCTATGCATTTGCATCTTGTCTGTTTTGCTGTGAAAACTCTTCAAAAGCTAATGGACTATAGTAGTTCAGCTGTGTCACTCTTTAAAGAGTTAGGAGGAGTTGAACTTTTGGCTCAGAGACTGCAGATAGAAGTTCACAGAGTTATTGGGTCTAACGTGGTTGCTGATAATTTGATGATGATTGGTGAAAGCTCAAGATATGGCGATGATCAGTTGTACTCACAAAAAAGGCTCATCAAAGTTTCATTGAAGGCACTTGGGTCAGCTACATATTCTCCGGGGACTGTTTCCAGACCTCAGCATTCCAATGACAGCTCTTTACCTGCTACCCTGTCACTCATATTTGAAAATGTAGATAAATTTGGTGGTGACATATACTACTCTGCTGTTACTGTTTTGAGCGAAATGATCCACAAAGATCCTACCTGTTTTAATGCTTTACATGAAATGGGTCTTCCTGATGCATTTTTAGCTTCTGTGGTTGCTGGTATTCTTCCTTCTTCAAAAGCTCTTACATGTGTGCCCAATGGTCTTGGTGCCATCTGTCTTAATGCCAAAGGCTTGGAGGCAGTGAAGGAAAGGTCAGCATTACGGTTTCTTGTTGACATCTTTACCAGCAAGACATATGTTATAGCGATGAATGAAGCTATTGTTCCTTTGTCAAATGCTGTGGAAGAGCTTCTGCGTCATGTATCTTCACTAAGAAGCACCGGTGTTGATATTATTGTTGAAATTGTTGACAAAATTTCATCTTTTGCTGACAATAATGGTACAGGACCATCTGGCAAAGTTATTGGGAGTACAGCAATGGAAATGGATTCAGAAGGCAAAGAAAATGAGGGTCATTGCTGTCTTGTCAGTGCAGTTGATCCAGCAGCTGAGGGGATAAGTGATGAGCAGTTCATTCAATTAGCCATTTTCCATCTGATGGTACTGGTTCACAGAACCATGGAGAACTCGGAGACGTGTAGGTTATTTGTGGAGAAGTCTGGTATTGAAGCTTTATTGAAGCTTATATTGCGGCCTAATATTGTACAATCATCTGATGGGATGTCCATTGCTTTGCATAGCACCATGGTCTTCAAGGGTTTTACTCAACATCATTCTGCTGCACTTGCCCGCGCTTTCTGCTCTTCTCTCAAGGACCACTTGAAGAAAGCCTTAACTGGATTTGGTGTGGCTTCAGGTTCGTTCTTGTTGGATCCCAGGATGACACCAGATGGTGGAATATTTTCATTGCTATACCTCATTGAATTCCTTCTATTTATTGCTGCGTCAAAGGACAACCGTTGGGTCACTGCGTTACTTTCTGAATTTGGAAATGGTAGCAAAGATGTTTTAGAAGATATAGGGCGTGTCCATCGTGAAGTTTTGTGGCAAATTGCCCTTCTTGAAGATGCCAAACCTGAGATGGAAGATGATAGTGCTGGCTCTACTTCGGAGTCTCAACAGTCAGACATTAATACATATGAAAGTGAAGAGCAAAGGTTTAATTCTTTTAGGCAGTTTCTTGATCCTTTGCTGAGAAGGAGGACACCTGGATGGAGTATTGAATCTCAGTTTTTTGACCTTATAAGCCTGTATCGTGATCTTGGTCGTTCATCTGGTTCTCAACAAAGATTAAATATTGATGGTTCTTCAAATCCGCGGTTTGGAGGTGGATTACATCGTTCTGGATCTTCAGATTCTGCTGGATCTCTTAGTAGAAAGGAATATGACAAACAGAGATCCTATTATACTTCATGCTGTGATATGGTGAGGTCGCTTTCTTTTCACATTACCCATTTGTTTCAAGAGCTGGGGAAGGTTATGTTGCTTCCCTCTCGTCGACGAGATGACATTGTGAATGTTTCCCCATCGTCAAAATCTGTGGCTTCCTCTTTTGCTGCCATTGTATTGGACCACATGAATTTTGAGGGTCATGCTGGATCCGAGGCATCCATATCAACAAAGTGCCGCTACTTTGGTAAGGTAATTGATTTCATTGATGGCAGTCTACTGGAGAGACCAGATTCTTGTAATCCTGTTCTGCTAAATTGCTTGTACGGACATGGAGTTGTGCAATCAGTTTTGACCACCTTTGTAGCAACAAGTCAACTGCTCTTTACAGTCAATAGGGCTCCTGCATCTCCAATGGAAACAGATGATGTAAATTTGAAGCAGGATGAAAAAGAAGACACTGACCATTCATGGATTTATGGTCCTTTAGCTAGCTATGGTAAACTCATGGACCATCTTGTGACATCGTCTCTCATCTTATCTCCTTTTACAAAACACTTGCTTCAACAACCTTTGACAAATGGAGATGTTCCTATGCCACGTGATGCTGAAACTTTTGTAAAGGTTCTTCAGTCAATGGTGCTTAAGGCAGTGCTACCTCTTTGGTCTCATCCACAATTCATTGATTGCAGCTATGATTTCATTACAACAGTTGTTTCTATAATTAGGCACATCTACTCCGGGGTTGAAGTGAAGAATGTGAATAGCAACAATAGTGGCAACAATAGTGCTCGAATGACTGCCCCACCTCCCAATGAGACTACTATTTCAACAATAGTTGAGATGGGCTTTTCCAGGTCTAGGGCAGAAGAGGCTTTGAGACAAGTTGGATCAAATAGTGTGGAGTTGGCAATGGAGTGGTTGTTCTCTCATCCGGAGGAGATCCAAGAAGATGATGAACTTGCTCGTGCGCTTGCCATGTCTCTTGGGAACTCTGAATCAGACACTAAAGAAGCTGAAACTGATGACAACACTCAGCAGCTGGAGGAAGAGATGGTTCAACTTCCTCCTGTTGAGGAATTGTTATCTACCTGTACGAAGCTTTTGCAAATGAAGGAGCCTTTAGCTTTTCCAGTTCGTGACCTGTTGGCCATGCTATGCTCTCAAAATGATGGTCAATACAGGTCAAGTATCATATCCTTCATTGTTGACCAAGTAAAGGATTGTAGTTTGACATCTGATGGTGGGAATAGCACCATGCTATCTGCTTTATTTCATGTTCTTGCTTTAATTCTTGAAGAAGATGCAATGGCACGTGAAGTTGCCTCGAAGAGTGGTCTGGTAAAAGTTGCTTCAGATCTTCTTTCTCAATGGGAATCTGGTCTTGGTTCAGTTGACAGGGAGAAAAGTCAAGTACCGAAATGGGTAACAACAGCTTTTCTTGCTATTGATCGGCTGTTGCTGGTGGATCAGAAGATAAATTCTGAAATTGCAGAGCAGTTGAAAAGGGATGGCATTAGTAACCAGCAGGCATCCATTAGCATTGATGAGGATAAGCAAAACAAGTTGCAGTCTGCATTGGGATTGTCTTCAAAACATATAGAAGTGAAAGAACAGAAAAGACTTGTTGAGATTGCATGTTCTTGTGTCAAGTATCAGCTTCCATCTGAAACGATGCATGCTGTTCTCCAGCTGTGCTCTACTCTCACTCGGACTCATTCTATTGCTGTTAGTTTTCTTGATGCTGGGGGTTTAAATTTATTGCTTTCATTGCCCACTAGTAGCCTCTTTCCTGGGTTTGACAATGTGGCTGCTACAATTATTCGTCATGTTCTGGAAGATCCTCAAACTCTTCAGCAGGCAATGGAATTTGAGATTAGACACAGCCTTGTGGCTGCTGCCAACAGGCATACAAATGGAAGGGTGTCTCCCAGAAATTTTTTGTCAAGCTTAAGTTCTGCCATTTCCCGTGATCCAGTGATTTTTATGCGGGCTGCTCAATCTGTTTGCCAGGTTGAAATGGTCGGTGAAAGGCCCTATGTTGTTTTGCTGAAAGATAAAGACAAAGATAAAAGCAAAGAGAAAGACAAAGACAAAGACAGAGACAAATCAGTGACAATTGAAGGTAAGGCTTCTTTGGGTGCATTCACTTCTGGGGGGAATGGGCATGGCAAAGGTCATGATTCAAATGTGAAAAGTGGTAAAGCTCATCGAAAATATCCCCAAAGTTTTGTGAATGTGATTGAGCTTCTTTTGGATTCTATATGTGGGTATGTTCCACCACCTTCGAAAGATGATGTTGTCACAGATGTGGGCCCTGTTAACCCATCATCAACTGACATGGACATTGATGTTGCTGCCAGTAAAGGAAAGGGAAAAGCCATTGCTACTGCATCTGAAGATAACACAACCAGTAACCAGGAAGCTTCTGCATCTCTTGCAAAAGTCGTATTTGTTTTGAAGCTTCTGACAGAGATTTTATTGATGTATGCTTCATCTGCTCATGTTTTGCTTCGAAGAGATGCTGAATTTAGCACTTGCAGAGGCGGCTCTCATCAGAAGGGTCTGACTGCAGTGTGCACTGGTGGAATTTTTCACCACATTCTTCATAAATTTCTCCCATATTCTCGAAGTCCTAAAAAGGAGAAGAAAACTGATGGTGATTGGAGGCACAAATTAGCCAGCAGGGCTAGTCAGTTTTTGGTGGCAGCTTGTGTTCGTTCTTCAGAGGCAAGAAAAAGGGTTTTTACAGAGATCAGTTACATCTTTAATGATTTTGTTGACTCGTGTAATGGTTTCAGGCCACCCAGTAATGAAATACAGGCTTTTATTGATCTTCTTAATGATGTTCTTGTTGCTCGGACACCTACTGGTTCATGCATCTCAGCAGAAGCTTCTGCCACTTTCATAGATGTTGGCCTGGTTGTGTCTTTGACAAGAACTCTCAAAGTGTTGGACTTGGATCATGCCGACTCACCTAAAGTTGTTACAGGTCTTATCAAAGCTCTAGAGTTGGTAACTAAAGAACATGTTAGTGCTGTTGATTCCAATGCTGGGAAGGGTGACAATTCAACCAAATCTTCTGATAATAGTCAACCTGGGAGGGCGGATAATGTTGGCGATACACCACAGTCCGTGGATATGGCATCCCAATCCCATCATGATTCTGTGCCTCCAGAGAATATTGAATCCTATAATACTGTGCAGTCTTTTGGTGGGTCTGAGGCTATCACAGACGATATGGAGCATGATCAAGATCTTGATGGAGGTTTTGCTCCTGCTACTGAAGATGATTATATGCATGAAACTTCTGAGGAGGCTAGGGGTCTTGAAAATGGAATTGATACTATGGGCATAAGATTTGAAATCCAGCCTCATGTGCAAGAAAATCTTGATGAAGATGACGATGATGAGGAGGAGGACGATGATGAAGAGATGTCAGGGGATGATGGTGAAGAAGTGGATGAAGATGAAGACGAGGATGATGAGGAGCATAATGATCTGGAAGATGAAGTCCATCGCTTGCCACATCCCGACACTGATCAAGATGATCATGAAATTGATGATGATGAATTTGATGAGGAAGTGTTGGAAGAAGATGACGAAGACGATGACGATGATGAGGATGGAGTTATACTGAGGCTGGAGGAGGGCATTAATGGAATTAATGTCTTTGACCATATTGAGGTGTTTGGTAGAGATCATAGTTTTCCCAATGATGCACTACATGTAATGCCTGTTGAAGTTTTTGGTTCTAGACGTCAAGGACGTACTACTTCTATCTATAGTCTTTTGGGCAGAACTGGTGAGGCTTCTGCTCCATCACGGCACCCACTTTTGGTGGGACCTTCATCACTTCACTCAGCTCTACCAAGGCAATCGGGTAATATGTTTGGTGTTTGGTTATTTAATATTGTTTTGAAGCTCTTCCATTTGTGTTGTACAGATTCTTTATTAAAGTATTACATTTATATCTGATTTTGGGAATTCACTGTTTCAGAGAATTCTCTTCCAGAAAGAACTTCAGATAATAGCTCTTCGCGGCTGGATGCATATTTTAGATCACTGAGAAATGGACGTCATGGACATCGTTTGAATTTGTGGATAGATGAGAACCATCAGGGTAGCGGATCAAATGCAGGTGTAGTACCCCAGGGCCTTGAGGAGTTGCTTGTATCCCAATTGAGGCAACCAAACTCGAACAAGACTACAGATCAGGACGCAGCAGGGGAACCTCAAAACAAACCTGAAACTCAGGTACAAGAGTCTGAAGTAGCAGCAGTGGCAAGGCCTGAAACCTCTGTTGAAAACAACATTAATGTTGAAACTCAGAATGCGCCTGCTCCAAGAGATGCGATTGATACACCAACAAGTGCTGATCTAAGACCTTCAGCTACTGAATCTCTACAAGAAGCAGTAGATGTGTCTAATGCAAATCCACAATCTGTTGAAATGCAATTCGAACATAGTGATGCCACTGTGCGTGATGTTGAAGCTATCAGCCAAGAAAGTGGTGGAAGTGGGGCAACTCTAGGGGAGAGCCTCCGTAGCCTAGATGTTGAAATTGGAAGTGTTGATGGCCATGATGATGGTGGAGAGAGGCAAGGTTCTGCCGATAGAATGCCATTGGGTGATCAGCAGTCAGCTCGCACAAGGAGAACAAATGTGTCCTTCGGAAACACTTCAACTGTGAGCGCGAGAGATGTCTCCCTTCATAGTGTTACTGAAGTTTCAGAAAATTCTAGTCGAGAAGCTGAACAGGAAGGTCAAGCAGCAGAGCCACAAATAAGTAGTGATGCGGGTTCTGGAGCAATTGATCCAGCATTCTTGGATGCTCTTCCAGAGGAGTTGAGAGCTGAAGTTCTTTCGGCTCAGCAGGGTCAGGTGGCTCCTCCTTCAAATGCTGAACCACAAAATGCTGGAGATATTGATCCAGAATTTCTTGCAGCCCTTCCTCCAGACATTCGAGCAGAGGTTCTTGCACAACAGCAAGCTCAAAGGCTACATCAATCTCAGGAACTGGAAGGTCAACCTGTTGAAATGGACACAGTCTCAATAATTGCAACATTTCCCTCAGATTTACGTGAAGAGGTACACTGCCCTTTTTCTCATTGTTAGATGTAATAAAAATGTCTCTTTTAAGTTGTAACATTGCTTCTCTTTCCTTGGTTAGGTACTCTTAACTTCTTCTGATGCCATACTTGCCAATCTCACTCCGGCTTTAGTTGCCGAGGCAAATATGTTGCGTGAAAGATTTGCCCATCGTTATAATCGTACCCTATTTGGCATGTATCCTAGAAACCGCAGAGGTGAGCCTTCTAGGCGGGGTGAAAGTATTGGATCTAGCCTGGAAAGACTTGGGGGCATTGTCCCACGTAGGAACATTGGTGGTAAGATGATTGAAGCTGATGGAGCTCCTTTAGTTGATACAGAAGCTTTGAATGCAATGATTCGGGTGCTTCGCATTGTTCAGGTTGTAGTTAAGCAATATTTATTTATTTCTTTATTTTTTTTATGCTTCATTCTCCTTTATGATCTGTACTCAAAACTGATGGATCTAAATCGTTGCAGCCATTGTATAAGGGCGGGCTGCAAAGGCTTCTGTTGAATTTATGTGCCCATAGTGAAACCAGAACTTCTCTTGTGAAAATTCTCATGGACATGCTAATCCTTGACACAAGGAAGCCCATTAATCTTTCAAGTGATGCTGAGCCTTCTTACCGGCTTTATGCTTGCCAGACTAATGTGATGTATTCACGCCCTCAGTTTTTTGATGGTGAGATTTATTTTATGTTCATATATGATGAATACCTATATCTAAATCAATCTGTTAGTTTTAGAGCATTGCTGGTTGTAAAGTGAATAAATTGCAGCTTTATATGGGTATGTTCTAGAGGCGATTCAAAAAAATCTATCCTATTCTATTCTCTAAAATTCTCCAAAAATCGTTCTTTTCCTTATTTTAACAAATATCTTATTTATTCTATTCTATCATGTGAACCTCATTACCTTTTATATCATCTTACTTTACTTTATCATCTTACACACCTAATCCCTATCACCTTTTACATCTTACACACCTAAACCCTATCACTTTTACATTATATTATTAATATTTTCACCACTTTTTACATAAATTATTATTTTTTCATATTATTTTATTATTAAACCTTAATATCTTTATCATCTTTTACATAAATTATTTTTTAATCTTGTAGACCCCATTTGCTTTTACCAAAATTTTTAGAATCCCGATCAAAAAATTATCCTGCTCAAATCACCAAAATCCTGCTTAAATCACGTCTCAAATAGACCTATTATTTTTTTCATGATATAATGTGGGGGTACTCTTCACTGCTGAAATCCTATGACTGTTACCTCCCTTTTTTCCCTGATTAAGAACTCGTTGATTTTCTTTAATTATTGAACCTCAGGTGAGTTTATTCTTCCCAAGTCCAATCAGGGAATGTCTTTTTTGTCTGAATTGTACAATCTATTGTGGATGCATCACTAATTTCTATGTTAACTAGTCTCTGGGTAGATTCTTTAGTTTGTGAATTGTAGAGGAGAAAAAGTGGCTTTATCATGTAAATGTGAAGTCTAGTTTTGTCTTTGATTGCTATTAAGTATACTGATGAGATATTAACTTCTGTTTCTATGGATCTATTCATTGGTTACCAAAATCAATTTGGAAGGTTCTAGGTTGGATGGTCTTGACTTTTAGTGCTGTAAGCTAAGGCGAAAGCTTGTCTGTTACTTATCGAAAAGAAAAGTACTAATGTTTTATTTTATTGTCTTCTTTTTATAGGAGTTCCTCCCTTGGTGTCTCGACGCATACTTGAAACTTTAACTTACCTTGCTCGAAATCATCCCATTGTGGCAAAAATTTTGCTTCAGTTTAGGCTGCCTCTCCCTGCTTCACACGAACCAAAGAATATTGTTGATCAGACATCTGGCAAAGCTGTGATGGTTGTTGAAGAGAATAAACCTGAACATCGGGAAGGATATTTATCTGTTGCATTGCTTTTGAGCCTCTTATCTCAACCCCTTTATTTGCGGAGTATATCGCATCTTGAACAGGTGAAGCTATGAAACTTGGAACTTGATTTCTTGTTAGAGAATTGTTTAGAAAAGGCAATTACAGTAACTTATATGTATGTATATATATTTTTTTTACAGCTGCTGAACTTATTGGAGGTCCTCATTGATAATGCTGAAACCAAGTCACAGTCATCTGGAAAATCTTGGGTTTTTGTTTCTGAGCATCCATCTGGTCCTCAGCTTTTGACATCGGACACTGAGATGAATACAGAGTCAGGTGGCACTTCTACTGGAGCTGGTACATCAACTAAGGCTGTTGATTCCTCTAAACCCTCTACTTCTGGGGAAGATAATGAATTTGATGCTCGAACCGTTCTGCTTAACCTGCCACAAGCAGAGCTTCGGCTTCTATGCTCCTTGCTTGCAAGAGAAGGGTATGGAATGGATAGTGCTTTTATATATATATATATGGGCATTTCTTCTAGTAGGATTTGTTTTTTCTGATAATGGTAAATAAGCATTTATTAATTGCTGTTGCTTGTTTGACAATATTGTTTTCTACTCAGGTTGTCAGATAATGCATATGCTCTTGTAGCCGAGGTGACAAAAAAGTTGGCAGCAATTTCTCCAACTCATTGTAACCTGTTTATTACAGAACTCAGAATCTGTTCAGAAATTGACCAGATCTGCTATGGATGAGTTATGATTGTTCGGTGAAGCTGTGAAAGAACTCCTTAGCACCACATCTACTGGTTGAGCTACAATTTTAAGAGTTCTGCAGGCATTAAGCTCTCTTGTTTCCTCAGTGGGTGAGAAAGATAAAGAGAAGGATCCTCAAGTTCCTGAAAAGGAACATGCTACTCTTTCTCAGGTATGGGACGTTAATGCAGCTTTGGATTCTCAGTGGTTGGAGTTGAGCACCTGCATAGAGCTATTCGGATTCAGCTCCTGACGTGTTGATTTCATATAGAACTTCAACTTCTAAACCATCTAGTGCAACACCTTCACTTCCTGCCGGAACCCATAACATCTTGCCATATATAGAATCTTTCTTTGTGGTGTGTGAGAAGTTACATCCTTCTCTACCAGGTCCTAGTCATGACTCAAGTATTGTTGCTGCTTCTGATATTGAAGAAGCTAGCACATCTGCCAGCCAGCAGAAAGCTTCATCTCCTGCTGTGAAGGTTGATGAAAAAAAGATTGCTTTTGTGAAGTTTCAGAGATGCACCGGAAGCTGGTTAATGCTTTAATTCGCCAAAACCCTGGTTTGCTTGAGAAATCTTTCTCCCTGATGCTGAAGGTTCGCTGCTTTATTGATTTTGATAACAAGTGTGCACACTTTAGATCGAAAATAGAGTATCAACATGATCACTATCAGAGTCCTTTGAGAATTTCAGTAAGAATAGCATCTTGAACTAAATAAGTCCTTTGTATGAAAGAACAGAGGTAATAGTTTCTTTCTCTGCATTTTTGACTAAGTTTTCCTATTTAAATGTTTCCTGTTAACACATATTTTTGTTCAAAATAACGAAGGTAACAGACAATGAATAATTGATTCTGGGTGGAAGCAACATTAAAGTAACTGAGGAAAACAAGCCTGAATATGTCAATCTAGTCACTGAGCATCCTTTATGGAAGGATTCAACGAGGAAATTCCAAGAGAACTTGTATCTATTTTTAATAAGGAATTGGAACTACTGATCAGTGGGCTTCCAGATAATTGTGAGTCTTCATATGCTTTTAAGATACTCAGGGATGTTACGGAACTTTTCATTTCCACTTGCAGAATATAGAATCCTAACAAATATATCTCCTTGTTTTAGTGGAGGACATGATGGCAAATACTGAATATAGTGCTGCATCTCCAGTTATACGGTGGTTTTGGAAGGTTGGACAAGGTTTTAGCAACGAGGATAAGGCTCGTCTCTGCAGTTCGTGACCCGAACCTCAAAGTTATATTACTGTCAGTACTGGTTTTTGGCCTACAAAGTGGCATTTTAAGGATGATTCTTGGCTTAGAGATCGTGAAAAGTCTAATGATCTTGACAAGTCTAATATTTTAGTTGTCTGACATTAAATTGCTGTTTCGAATTGTTCAGGTGCCTTTGGTAGGTTTCAGTACTCTTCAAGGAATCTCGGGCTCACATAAGTTTTAGAAACACAAGGCATATGGCAGCCCCGATCACTTGCCATCTGCGCATACTTGGTAAGTTTCTATGTTACAATTCTCATCTTTAGATACCTTCTCAATCAATTTGACACAAATCTTCATAATTTTTTTTATTATTATTTATTTAGGATAATGAGAAGCTGTTTAGTGATAATCCTTTGTCTTTTGCAGTTTTAATCAAATGGATCTTCCGGAGTATCCTTCGAAACAACAACTGGAGGAGAGGTTGCTGCTTGCAATTCATGAAGCCAGTGAAGGGTTCGGATTTGGTTAAGAGTAATTGCACTTATCATGTATAGATAAGATACTATAGAGGCCGTTTGTTGGAGTTTTTAGTATCGAGTATTTTAGTTAGTATTTAAATAACGGTATTTGTTTTTTGCAAAAACTTGTTTGGTGCAGTTTTTTGCAAAAACTGTTTTTAGTATATGATATTTTAATCGAATAACTGTTTGATTGGAGATGCAGTATCCAGTATTAAAACTGAAAAGATGTCTGTTTGCGGTGTTTAGTATTTAGTATTTTGATATATTTTAGAAATTATTTTTTTATATGTTACGTGTTTTTAAAAAAATAACTACTACAACTCACGTAATTCACGTTCAATACGTAACATTTTAAATAATACGTAAACGGATAGGAAAATAAGTACGTATTACGAGTTTACACAATTTTTATAGCACAATAATTAATACAATACATAATAATCAGTTCGTAGTAATACATATAAGTCCATCCAAGAGGGCATGAGTGCTTGCAAGTGACCAAATTGTAGTATCCTCAGCGTCGTCATCAATTTGACTTTCGTGTGGCATCTAATGAAACGTGATGAATGTTAATCAACTAATATTGAGAATGAAGGTAAATGAAAGAAATGGCTCAAGCATCCAACTAATCACAAGTCACCAAAACAGACATGTAACTATTGAAAGTCCAA
>WUAT03000006.1:3212680-3227875 GCA_010015005.3 Ulmus americana
TCTTGTTAAAATTGAGTTTTTGAATTATATATGTTGTTAGAATCAGAACGACGTGTCTAGTGTCTTCGTGACTTTTTGAGACTCTATTTAACTATATATAGATATTTCTGCTTTTTCTGTTTTATTATACAATGACTCTTTTATTAAAAATAATTGCTCCATTCCTGCTAATGGATTTCATCCACCTTAATGAAAATTAGTGCTATAACTTTTCACACTACACACGACTTACTCTTTTATGTATTAAAAAGTCCACTACCAATTGTTTTTGTTTATCCCCTTGTAATGTTCTGATCATAGCCGGTGCCAAATAAGCTTTTGACTGTATTTTTTTTTTTATAATCTATGCTTCATCATTGCCATATAACTTGTATCAGTGAAGTGTTCCGTTGCCAAGTTCTCATTAAGCATGTTTTGCAGATTTGCTTCGAGGCTGGTTGCTTGGATTTTGAGCCGTGTAGTGGGAGCGTCTGTTAGATTTCGAGTTGGCGGTTGGAAATGTCTGAAGGATGTTGTCGTGAAGTTCAATAAGGTTTTTTATTTTTATTTTTTATCTTCTCTAGTGTCTGATTCTATGTGCCTTGGAATGGCAAAGGGCTTAGACTGTTTGTTGTTCGATGTCACAGCTTCTCACTGGTTAGATTTCACTTGTATGAGTAGCTAGAAAGTGATCTGTGGAAGCATAAAATAGCAATGACATAGCATAGGAATTATGAGAATGATAATGCTAATAATATAGCATATAAAATTATACAAAAGTATTCTATCAAAGATTCTAAAATAAAATAGCTGTAGCTGCAATAATTGAATTTAATATCAGGTATTGTATCTGTCTACTTTTTATATAAACACAGATTTATATATACAGATTATTTCTAAATCAATGTATTTCAAGAAGATTAATATAGAAAAGGCAAATTTTAAAATGTTTTTTTTTTTTGCCTTATATTTTTTTCTTTTTTACCTAGAACTTAAGTATAGCCTTTTTTAGGCTTTTGGTTGAGTGTAATTCTATAAGATTGTAACCCAAATCAAGCACAATGAAATTGCTTTTAATGTTAGTTTTTGTTTTTCCCTGAAATTTCTCTTGAGTTTTGTGCATGTGTGTTTTTTCTATTTTATTTTATTTTAAGGCTTCTAAGTCAAATTATTTCTTTGCATTTTTTTTTCTTTCTATTTTAATGAAATTTCTTTCTGTTCTTAAAAAAAGGTGGACATTTGAAATACTATAGTCCTACATTTTTAAAGTTCTGCTTTTCAGGAGTCAAACTTGCTTTTATTGTTTGTTTAACCTTTGGAAATAAACTTATTAACACTGTTATAGTCAGCATGCAATTTTAATAAATTTTTTTCTATAAATGATTTGATTGTAAGCCCTTCTTTTCATTGCCTAGACTAAGTAATTATTATTAAAGAAAATCACCTCAGATGATATTTATGTTGTTTTGACTTTAATGATTTACAGGGTGCTATTGAATCCGTATCCGTTGGCGAAATCAAACTCAGCTTACGTCAGTCTTTGGTCAAGCTTGGGGTTGGGTTTATTTCTAGAGACCCGAAGCTACAAGTGTTAATATGTGACTTAGAAATTGTAATTAGACCTTCAACTAAAAGCACATCAAAGGCTAAAACCAGAAAGTCTCGTGCTTCAGGCAGGGGGAAATGGATGGTTGTAGCCAATATTGCTAGATATTTGTCGGTTTCCGTGACAGATTTGGTTTTGAAGGTATTCAGTTCTTAGATATGTGGTTTAGTCGAAAAGATTTAGTGTAATACATTGTGCTTTACTACGAGCTCATAGTGTCACCCTCCTTTTTTTCTCTTTTCTTTTCCTTTTTGCTGTTGCACCTTTGTGGAATGGACTTTATTTTTGTCACAGTTAGTCTCTTCTAATGTTGCAGATGCCCAAAGCTACTATTGAAGTTAAAGATCTGAAAGTGGATATTTCTAAAGATGGTGGATCTAGGCAAAATTTGTTTGTGAAGCTACATATATTTCCTATTGTTGTTCACTTGGCTGAGGAACGTCTTAGTTGTGATCAATCATCCAGTTTCAGCTATGAAGGATGTCTTACTGGCCAGTCATCATTTCCCATGATTGAGAGATCATCTGCTCCCTTCTTTTGTGAAGAGTTTTCCCTGTCTTGTGAATTTGGTCATGATAGGTACTGTTTAAGCACCCTCATTTTGGCTTTTACATATATGCAAAGGAAATTTGTTGATCACTGAATATTACTAGTTCGTTATTGTTTAGTAGTTCTGATCTGCCTCATCTGGCATCCCTTTAAATGGCTAAAGCTCCTTTTTATTAAATATATATATATATATATATATATATATATATATATCTACTTATGTCTTTGCTAGTTGTAGTGCTTGGTTTATCAGCTAATATTTCCTTGATTGCTTAATTTGGACGTAGGGAAGTTGGTGTAGTTATAAAGAATGTGGACATTGTCAGTGGAGAGGTCACTGTGAACCTAAATGATGAGATGCTTTCAAGAAGCAAGAGTTCTGCTCACTCTTCTCAACATTCTGATAAAGTTGTTGGGTCGACTGTTGGTTCTTTGGATTCTAGAAAGACAAACAAAAAACAAGATGTGGCTGTCACACTTTCAAAGTATACCTCTATGTTTCCAGAAAAGGTCTGAATTCGGATGGCTTTCCATGCTACTTTTCTTTTTTCACTTTATATATATATATATATATCATTTAGTATATATATTAGCATGTTTTGGAGCTTTAACACTGTTACGCTCATTTTTTTGTGCTTTCATAATTGTTTGCTGAGTAGAACATTCTGTGCTCAGGCAAGCCTGCGAATTGTGAACTGCTCTTCGTGCCAATTCTAACAAACAAAATTTGATTTTGTTTGTTGACAGTTTTGCTTCAATCTGCCCAAACTGGATGTGAAATTTGTGCATCATGAACATGATTTGGTTGTTGAAAATAACATCATGGGGATTCAGTTGAAAAGCATCAAATCACAAGCCAATGAAGATGTGGGGGAGAGTACACGCCTTGATGTTCAATTGGATTTTAGTGAGATTCATGTATGGTCGTGACCATAGATATTATTAAAGCTCTTTTAGTGTTGTAACGTTGCAATGATCACATTCATCATATAGCTTGGCACCTTCTTGACAATGGTTTTTCCCTTACATTTCAGCTTCTTAGAGAAGCTGGCACCTCTGTCCTGGAGATACTGAAAGTAGATGTTGTTTCATTTGTCTACATTCCTATTCAGGTAAATATGGTGCCATTAAATTGGGGCATAATTGTGTCTCTGTAAAGCTTATTCTCTTTGCTTTAGGCATGTTTTAGATACCGATAAAGTTTTAATGTTAGAAAGTAGATAGAGAGAGTTCATGATTCGATAAATGACCTTATTAAAAATTAACTTTGTCAAAATGCTTGGATTTAAGATCTTTAGTTCTGTTTATTTTTTTGTTCTGTGTTCATGGTGTGGCTAGATGGTGAATAGATTTTGGACTTATGATTTGGGTTTTCAATCCAATTGACTCATGGTGAATAGATTTTGGATTTATGATTTGGGTTTTCAATCTAATTGACTCATTAATGTGAAATCATTCTACTTTTCAGCCGTCCTCACCCATTAGAGCTGAAGTTGATATAAAGCTGGGAGGTACTCAATGTAACATTATCACAAGTAGACTAAAGCCTTGGTTGCAAGTCCATTTCTCTAAAAAGAAGAGAATGGTGCTTCGGGAGGAAACTTCTGTTCTTGAAAAGCCACCTGTTGGTGATGTCAAAGCTATCTTGTGGACATGTACTCTTTCAGCCCCTGAGATGACGATTGTGCTTTATGATATCAGTGGTTTGTCATTATATCATGTAAGTGATTGACTAATAGTTTGCTCTGTTGTACTATGTCCAGTTACTGTGAAGTCTTTGAACATACTATCTTAGAAAGTATCTGTTTAGTGCCTACTAGTTGCCCAAATTTTATGCCCATGTGGTGTGACAGTTAAGTTTTTTCCCTGAACCACTTAGGACATCATAGAAAAGTATTTTTGAGGGAGTTAGGAGTTATGTTAATGGCATTTGTTGAATTTGAAGAGGGACACTTGTTGTGACTGGTATTATAATTAGACTCAACCTTTAGATAGATATCTATTAAAAAAAAAAAAACCTTTAGATAAATATTCTTGTCGGCTGTGGACCTATTATCTACATTCATCAAGAGTAAATACTCTATAAAATTCAAACTGCGTACATTCTAAAGTTGCTTAACAGAACATGCACTACAACAAGTTGATGATATGACAAGATTGATACAACTCCCATTCAAAGGGGTAAAAGTGTAATTAAGTAGTTAGTTTATTTTAGTCCTTTTATGACAAGTCTATTAGGAGTAGGTTTCTAGAGTAATTTAGTATTTTATTAGGAGTAGGACTTTAGAGTAATTTGTTATTCTATTAAGAGTAGAACTCTGGGATAAATTTTTATTCTATTAGGATTAGGACTAGAGGGTATTTTGGAATAGGTGTGTTGGGGCCTGGAGAATTATGAGTATTTTGGAGGAAACAACCTTGTGTTGAGGAGAGTTTCTGGTTCCCTCGAAATACCCAGTTTACTTGTAATCTTTCTTTCAAACTAAATACAAACCTTAGTTGAGGTGCTTTAGATACTCCTTTCCCCACCTTTCCTTCCATGCAATGTAGTTTGTGTAGCCCTGCTTTGAGATATGGTTAAGGTTTCTAGTTTATAGATGTTAAGGTACACTGAGCCTTGTTTGAGTTTTTTTGATTTTGTGGCTGATTTGTGAGATACTGTTGGTGGAGGGGGTCATGAGTGTTCTATTTTACACCGGTTATCCCAAGTTATGTTATGACAAATGAAGCTTCTCTTTTTACACAAGGCTTGTCATTTCATTTCTAAATGGTTACTTTGATCTGTACTTCCATATTTCAAACTTTATCTCTGTAATGCTATGCTTTTTTTTTTTCTTAATATAAATTTTGACTTTTATCATAATATAGGGGTGCTCTCAATCATCGCATGTGTTTGCAAACAATATATCTAATACCGGAACTACTGTACACATGGAACTTGGTGAATTAAATTTGCATATGGCAGATGAATACCAAGAATGCCTGAAAGAAAACCTTTTTGGTGTGGAATCAAATTCAGGTTCCTTAGTGCATGTGGCGAAGGTTAGTTTGGATTGGGGCAAGAAAGATATGGAATCATCTGAAGAGGATGGTTCTAGGTCGAAATTGGTTCTATCTGTTGATGTAACTGGTATGGCTGTTTATTTCACTTTTAAGCGCATTGAGTCACTAATATCTACTGCCATGTCTTTTCAAGCTCTCTTGAAAACTTTGTCTGCTTCTGGGAAAAGATCACCCCAGGGGCGTGGAGGGCGTACATCCAAAACGTCAGGAAAAGGGACTCGGCTTTTGAAATTTAATCTCGAACGATGTTCTGTAAACTTCTGTGGTGATGCAGTTTTGGAAAATACTGTCATTGCTGACCCAAAGCGCGTAAATTACGGATCACAGGGTGGTCGAGTAATGATAAGCGTCTCTGCTGATGGCACACCTAGACGTGCAGACATTGCATCTACCATTTCTGATGAATGCAAGAAGTTGAAGTATAACATCTCTCTTGAAATATTTCATTTCAGTTTGTGTGTGAACAAGGAAAAGCAGTCGACTCAGGTAGAACTTGAAAGAGCCAGATCTATCTATCAGGAATACTTGGATGAACAGAAGTTGGAAGCAAAAGTGACGCTGTTTGACATGCAGAATGCTAAATTTGTACGGCGTTCTGGTGGTCACAAGGAGATTTCTGTCTGCTCTCTTTTCAGTGCGACTGATATTACTGTTAGGTGGGAGCCTGATGTACATTTATCACTGATTGAGTTAGGCTTGCAGTTGAAGTTGCTTGTACACAATCAGAAGCTTAAGGGACATGGTAATGAGTACATGGAAGATGTTTCTAGCATGAAAGATGCTGAAGAGAAGAAAGAGCCTATAAGTGGATCAGGAAGTTCTGATAAGCACAAGAAAAAGGAATCCATTTTTGCTGTTGATGTGGAAATGCTGTGTTTATCCGCTGAGGTTGGAGATGGTGTTGATGCAGTGGTTCAGGTTCAGTCAATTTTCTCTGAAAATGCACGTATTGGAGTCCTTCTTGAAGGCCTAATGCTTAGTTTAAATGGTTCCAGAGTATTCAAAAGTAGTCGCATGCAAATTTCACGTGTTCCAAGTGTCTCCCCTGGTTCATCTGATGCAACAGTACCAGTAACTACTACATGGGATTGGGTAATTCAGGGCCCTGATGTTCACATTTGCATGCCGTACAGGTTACAATTGCGTGCCATTGACGATTCCATTGAGGATATGTTGCGGGCTCTAAAACTTATAACTGCTGCTAAAACTAATCTTATTTTTCCAGTGAAGAAAGATAGTTCAAAAGCCAAGAAGCCTAGTTCAATGAAATTGGGCTGTGTAAAGTTTTGCATACGCAAGCTAACTGCTGACATTGAGGAGGAACCAATGCAGGGTTGGCTTGATGAACACTATAAGCTGTTGAAGAATGAGGCCAGTGAGTTGGCTGTTAGATTGAAATTTCTTGATGAATTTATTGCCAAACTCAACCAATGTCCTAAGACTACTGAAATAAATGAACCTAGTCAAGAGAGAAAGATTAACTATAATGGAACTGATATTGATGTACAAGATCCTTCAGCAGTAAGCAAAATACAGGAAGAAATTTACAAACAGTCATTCCGATCATATTACAAGGCATGCAGGAATCTAAGATCATCAGAGGGTTCAGGTGCTTGCCTCACAGGGTTTCAGGCAGGTTTTAAGCCAAGCTGTGCGAGAACTTCTCTTCTCTCCATTATTGCTACAGATTTAGATTTGAGCTTGACAAGGATTGTTGGTGGAGATGATGGCATGATTGAGGTTCTGAGGAAGCTTGATCCTGTCTGTCATGAAAATAATATACCATTTTCTCGACTTTATGGGAGAAATATTAACTTGCACACAGGCTCTCTTGTTGTTCAGCTACGAGATTACACTCATCCTCTCTTTTGTGCTACGTCTGGTAAATGTGAGGGCCGGGTTGTGCTAGCACAGCAGGTAACACTCATTGTGCTATCCTTCTGTAATATTTTATTTATATTTAGTTTTTTTCGTCTTTGTTGCTATAATAAAATACTCATTTCCTATTGGAAAGGACAAAGATTGCCTTGTTCGTAAGTTCTTTTAATGGGTGAGGTTGTAAATGTATTAGGAATTTAAAACATTGTTTTTATTCTCTTTTTTCTATTTAGATATGTTAGTTTTGGCTGCTGAAAATAATCTTCATGTGATACATGTGCACTTGCTGATTGTTTTTTTGTCAAAGCTTCGGGTGTTTTTTCTTTTCAGCTATATAATAACGTGGAACTCTAGTTTTATATTTGATTAGATTAGGCTAAAACAAGCAGTATTTAAGTCTTGCATAATGACTCTAGATATCGTTTTTTCTTTATACAGGTGTTTTTTTCCCCATTCTTTCAATTTTCTGTCCAATTTTATTTTACAACAGTGCACTTATGGCTGGATATCTTCAATTTTTGTCCATGATTATGACTGTTTTCTCTTTGAGTTAGGCAACATGCTTCCAGCCTCAAATTTGCCAAGATGTCTTCGTTGGGAGATGGAGAAAGGTGCGCATGCTTCGTTCTGCTAGTGGTACGACCCCACCAATTAAAACATATTCAGATCTGCCAATACATTTTGAGAAAGCAGAAATTTCCTTTGGGGTGGGATATGAACCAGCTTTTGCTGATGTTAGCTATGCTTTCACTGTGGCTCTTCGTAGGGCTAATCTAAGTGTTAGGGATTCTTCTATCCCACAAGCACAGCCACCAAAAAAGGAACGGAGCTTACCTTGGTGGGATGATGTAAGAAATTACATTCATGGAAATGTTACCTTATTCTTTTCAGAATCCAGATGGAATGTCCTTGGAACTGTTGATCCTTATGAAAAGCTTGATAAGCTTCAAATAGTCTCTGCATCTATGGAGATTCAGCAGTCGGATGGTCGTGTTTTTGTTTCGGCGAAGGATTTCAAGATTTTACTAAGCAGTTTAGAGAGTTTGGCCAACAGTCGCGGGGTAAAACTTCCGAGAGGTATATCCGGTGCATTTATTGAAGCACCAGTTTTCACTCTTGAAGTCACAATGGATTGGGAATGTGAATCTGGTACTCCCCTGAATCACTATTTATTTGCACTTCCAGTTGAAGGCAAACCTCGTGAAAAGGTTTTTGATCCTTTCCGTTCTACTTCTTTGTCCCTTCGCTGGAACTTCTCTCTTAGGCCCTCTCCTTCCTGTGAAAAACAGTCCCAATCTTCTACTCTGGGAGATAGTGTTGATGTGGATGGAACTGTGTATGGCCCTCCTCTTAAACATGAGAGCAACTCAGTTGCTTTGCCGACTGTGAACTTTGGAGCTCATGACCTAGCATGGATAATAAAATTCTGGAACATGAATTACATTCCTCCTCACAAATTGCGGTCTTTCTCTCGTTGGCCTCGTTTTGGAATTCCCAGGTCTCCAAGATCTGGTAATTTGTCACTAGACAAAGTCATGACAGAATTTATGCTCCGTATAGATGCTACTCCTACTTGTATAAAACACATGCCTTTAGATGATGAGGATCCAGCCAAAGGACTGACGTTCAGGATGACAAAGCTGAAATATGAACTCTGTTATAGTCGTGGCAAGCAAAAGTATACTTTTGAATGCAAGCGTGACCCTCTTGATCTCGTTTACCAGGGTCTTGACCTTTACATGCCTAAAGCGTTTTTGAATAAAGAAGAAAGTACTTCTGTTGCGAAAGTAGTTCAAATGACAAGAAAAAACTTACAATCTATGTCCAGTGAGAGAGCTACTGAAAAAGGTAACCACGTGAACAGTTGCACAGAGAAGCATCGCGATGATGGATTTCTCTTATCTTCTGATTATTTCACTATCCGAAGGCAGGCTCCAAAGGCTGATCCTGCTAGGTTATTAGCCTGGCAAGAATCTGGAAGGAAAAACCTTGAGATGACATATGTGAGATCTGAGTTTGAAAATGGGAGTGAAAGTGATGAACATGCGTGGTCAGATCCAAGTGATGATGATGGATACAATGTGGTAATAGCTGACAATTGCCAGCGCATTTTTGTGTATGGTCTGAAACTTTTGTGGACTATCGAGAATAGAGATGCTGTCTGGTCCTGGGTTGGTGGTATATCTAAAGCATTTGAACCCCCAAAACCTTCTCCATCTCGACAGCATACCCAGAGAAGATTGCTTGAGGAGAACCAAAAGAATGATGGTGCTGAAATGCAGCAGGATGGCGCCTCAAAGTTTCCAACGACCAGCCATGGTGCAAGCGCTTCTCATGGTCAGCTTACAGAGGCCTCTGGTTCAGTTTCATCTCCATCACATTCAGTTAAAATTGAGAACACATCCGCTGTTAAAGTGGAGAATTCATCATCTGGTTCCCTTGGTATTCCTTAGCGTTGACATATTTTTAGCTGTTTTGTAGCATGACTTGTTCTATTTCTACTAAAGGCATTTGTTTTGCATAATTGCAGCTAAAGATGAAAAGTTTAATGATTCTGAGGGGGAAGGAACTCGTCATTTTATGGTGAATGTTATTCGGCCACAGTTTAATCTTCATTCGGAAGAAGCCAATGTAAGTTCAAGTTTGATGGAGCTAGCATCAAAAACTCATTTAGGCCTGAATTGTTCCAGTCATAGAGTACTTTTTTTACTATGCTTTTGGCCTTGTGTTTTTCACCACTCAACTATATGTTAGTATTTAGCTCCTTACCCAGATTTCACTTTCTTGTTGACTTTTTTTTATCACAAAATATTATATAATATATATAGTAGGATTGTAGTAGGGATGATGAAGTTTAATTTGGATGGTTAGGATTCGTTAAATTAGGTTCACTTTTTCTTTGGACACCGTCTGCTCTGTTGGCATGTTTCTGTCTTATATGAGGTATTTTTGTTCTCCGATCTCCTTTATTAACTAATAATCTTATCTCAGCCCAAACTGACTATAGTTCTTTGTCTTGCTTTTATCGATTTATGATATTTTCATAAACTGAGGATGTATTAATAGTATTATATGAGAGAGCTTTGTTAGAGCAGATGTTGCCTCTCTTTTTAAAGGTCTATAGATCTTTTAATTTATTTATTACACTGAATTTCAACCCTTTTGGAAGTTATCTACAAACTATCCTTCTAACTTGGAAAGCATTTGAGTTTGCAGGATATTTGTAATTTAGGTCTAGTGTTTTTCATCCTCTTCAGCTTTATGTTTTAAACTTTTATTTTCACTTCACCAAAGCTTCATTTCTTCCATATAAAGTAGGAAATATTGAGAAATTTCTTCCTACTTTTTTTTTTTGGATGTTATTATCAATAATAATTAGTTTGATATAGCTATAGTGTGCTGTTAGTTCCAACTTGCAAGCTTTATAATAAATTAATAACTGTAGTGTGCATAATTTCACTTATTTGCTGGTAGATGCCAGTGCTCATGCTATAAGTGTACTGTCCATTCCAAACAGGGAAGGTTTCTGCTTGCTGCTGTTAGTGGCCGTGTATTAGCCCGATCATTTCATTCTGTTGTTCAGTTAGGCCATGATGTGATTGAGCAGGCCCTCAGTACTGGGAATGTACATATTCCCGAGGGTACACCCCATGTGACATGGAAACGGATGGAGTTCTCAGTGATGTTGGAGAAGGTACAAGCGCATGTGGCCCCTACTGATGTTGATCCTGGGGCTGGATTGCAGTGGCTTCCCAAAATTCGTGGAAGCTCTCCCGAAGTAAAACGTACTGGTGCTCTACTTGAGAGAGTCTTTATGCCCTGTAACATGTATTTTCGGTACACAAGACACAAAGGTGGGAATCCAGGATTAAAGGTAAGAAGACCTTATCTGATGTGTATTTGACTGGACAATCTATTTACGTCTAGATATATATTCCTCTATCAATTATCACCATGACGGGTACATTTAAATGTATATAATTTAATTAAAAATATGTATCTACTTGCCATAGCCATCTTAGTGTATGCTACATACTCAACAAACTCGTAAAGACTGGCAGTTACCCAAACAAGACACATGCACATATAATACGTAGTTATGCATAATATTTGCCCGAAACATATTGTATGCATCATGCATGAAGTATGTGTCATTTCTTAATTATTTCACTGTTTTACAACCATTTCAAGTCTCTACTGTTTTATTTTTACTTAACTGGAAACTTTCTTCTAACCACTGGGTTATGATTTGTGTATTTTTGCTACAGGTGAAGCCCTTGAAAGAGCTCACTTTCAGTTCTGAAAATATTACTGCGACAATGACCTCTCGCCAGTTTCAGGTTATGCTAGATGTGTTGACGAATCTTCTCTTTGCTCGGCTTCCTAAGTGAGTATATTTAATTATTATTATTATTATTTTTTTGTTTTCCTTTGATTATTTTAATTTTTGAATCATGTCAAATATGTTCTATTCTATTTTAATTTTTATACACGTGGCGACACTCTAAATCGGTTTTCCTTATGTGTACCATATTCTTTTGCTTTTTATATTTGTGATCAGATAAATTGGCTGTAATTCAGATAGTCTTGACTTTTCACAGTAGTATTTAGATTTTCATAATTGTCATATTGTAGAACTGGATTTCATGAGTTTATCACTACCTTTTTTATGCGGGTGGGGGGTGGTTGGGTGCTACTGAAAACCTGAAACATGAGGTTGATGTGTGTTGAATTAAATGCTCATCACAAATTTTTGTAGCATGCTGAGCTTTAGGGACATTTGATTATTTCTTATAGTCAGAAACAATGTTAAGTAATAGAATGTTTAATTGGTCTATTTTTGATTTGATTCCAAAATTGTTATGTTTCTTAATTTGATTCAGTAACTTTATTCACCCCTAGATACTTTGATTTAGGATGGTACTTGGCATGGCTTTGAAAAAGTTAGTGTGCTATTTCTGTGAAATGTGATTCTTTTGTTACTTGCCAAATTGATTTGTATATGTGATCTAGGCCTCGTAGAAGTCTCTCATTTCCTGCTGAAGATGATGAAGATGTTGAAGAGGAGGCAGATGAGGTAGTTCCTGATGGTGTTGAAGAGGTAGAGCTTGCAAAGATTAACCTTGAGCAGAAAGAGCGGGATCAGAAGTTGATTCTTGATGACATTAGGAAATTGTCTCTTCGGTGTGATAGTTCAGGAGATCTATGTCCAGAAAAGGAAGGGGACCTATGGATGATTGCTGGTGCAAGACCCATGCTGGTGAGCATTTAATTTTGTAGAAAATCTATATGTTAGAAGTTTAATGATAGTTTGTGATTTTAATTGTTACCTCATTTTTTTTTTTTTTTTTTTTTAAACTAAAGGGTAATTATCATTGTTAGATCAAAGTTACAACATGAGCAAATGGAAACTGTAGAATATTGTTTGTCAGTAATTTGATGTCGCAGGAGTTAAATGAGTATCATATTGTCAGTACACAAATGAATTAAATGAGTATATTTGAATGAATTTTGATGCGGCATAGAGGCATTCAGCACTGAATATGTAGCTATAACTTGTACTGCCTAATTAAATTCTGTTGTTGAAACCTTAAAATTTTCAGTAACTCCATATTTCTCATTGATCACAGGAATATCATTTTCTTGAAAAATAAGAAAATCATTTATCTCAATTAAAATGATCTATCAATTAAGAAGTTGGATATCAATTACTAACTTACTGCTAATTTTGTCAACTTATGGTTGGTCCCAGCATCACATGATTCTTATTTTTCATTGTTTTTTTCTTTTTTGATAGGAATTCTTATTTTCCGTTTCTATATTTGAGATTAAGAACTCTAATAGCCTATAGGATTTAAATACAGTTTATTATCACATTATACAATACTGCATTAATTTTTTTGCTAGTTATCCCTCTTCAGTGTTTATGTTGAGTTATCGACAAGTGTAACGTGTTCTCCTTTTCTCTTGGTTGTCTTGTTTGTACTTGTATTATATCTTTGTAGCTTGGATGTTTGTACTTGTATTGTTCCATTTCATAGGTCTCCTTTGGTTTTCTTTTGCTCAGTACAGAATGTATTATAAACGAAATGATTTTCACAACTCCAGGTGCAAGGACTAAAGAGAGAACTCAGTAATGCACAAAAATCTAGGAAGGCAGCATCTGCATCATTGAGGATGGCACTACAGAAAGCTGTGCAGCTACGACTAATGGAAAAGGAGAAAAACAAAAGTCCATCATATGCAATGCGTATTTCTTTACGAATCAACAAGGTAGTTTGGAGCATGCTTGTTGATGGTAAATCCTTTGCTGAAGCTGAAATAAATGATATGGTGAGCACTTGACAATCTTGATACATTTTTCTTTCTTGTAGTGAAAGATTATGTTGCTTTCTTTTGACTTCTACCACGAACAAATGTAATGTTCATCTCGATTTAACTCTTGCTTGCACAAGAATTGCATGTATTGGTTTGTCGTACACAATGTTTCACCTGCCCAAAAAAGAATATTTCTTAAATATGATATTTTAACCTTGTTAATTGCTCACATTTAGATGTTAAATAGTTAGAAGGTTCATATGATAATTATGCATTGAAAAAGACTTGCTACGTATCATGTGGTTCTAAAGGTTGATTTAAGAAGAAAAGTTATTTGTGTTAAAGACTAGTTAGGTTGCAAGGTGGGGTAGGGCTTTGGCTCTAGAGACTAAGATGAAGGACCAACATTATGCTTTTTTCTTGGAATAGTAGTACTTTGAGCATATTCATTTGTAACCTCATACATTTGTGAATGCTGATTAATGGAAGCTTAGTCTTGTCTATACTGAGCCCTTTATGCTTCAAAAGATGAAATTTTGGGGAGCTTTTGAAGTTCTCAACAGGCCCTGGATTTTACTTGGAAATGTTGCTAAATCATGGAAGTTAATAAAAGCAGCATGTTGTAATGCCTGTGCCTGGACAGTTGAATGTGTTTTTCCCTTTTTCTTTTGATAATTGAATAACAGCCAATGTTAAAAAGAATAAAATGTTAGTACTATTGTATAATTTATATTTACTGTTCTTGCAACCTTGCAAATAGTTAGATGTGCTGGTCTTTCTTTACACTGTATTGTTCATGTGTTATTAAGTAAAACAATAATTTTAAAATAAAAGATTATGCCTGGAGTTCATCTAGATCTTGTCTTTGTTGGTCATTATTTCTAAATGCCTAAAGTTGTTTATGCTTAAATATAATTTTGGTTCAAATTAAGAAAGAATATGGTTGATAAAGTTTTAGCACCATGCTACAGATTTATGACTTTGACCGAGATTACAAGGATGTTGGAGTTGCTCAGTTTACAACAAAATATTTTGTTGTTAGAAATTGCTTACCTAATGTCAAGTCAGATATGCTTTTGTCAGCATGGAGCCCTCCATCAAAATGGGAAAAGTATGTACTTTTTTTTTGCCTGTGTTAATTTTATTTGCCTATTTATTTTTTATTTTTTGTTTCATTTAGTAATTCGATATTTTTTCCTTTTATTATAAAAAAAAATTTATTCATTACAATCTACCCATTGTGGAATGAAACTTGGTTTGAGATAAAAAAAATTTATTATTATTTTTAAAATTATTTTGATTTTTGCTTTTTAATTGGATCAAATCTATATTTGTATGCATATTTTGGAGATACGAGTTTACATGCTTGATAGAAAGAATGTTTGCACACTAAGTAGATAGTTTTTAGTTTGTACTTTATTTATTATTTATTCTGCTTACTTGCTTAGTACATAATTTCCCAAAGTAAATACATGCTTAATCGATAATTTTGTCCTTTATAGTAAAGACGTAAAGAAGCAAGTTAATATTTATATTAAATTCTACTAAAAAGAAAAATTATAATTAAATTGGGTACCGTCAGGTTGTTTTAACATATCATGGAAGCAAAACTCTTTTTGTCTAGGACACTTCTGAGGATATCTTTTCAATTTTTTTATTTTTATTTTTTAAATTCATTAACAGTTTGGGTTCTTGAAAGAAGAGAGATGTTCTATCCATCAAATCTTATCTGCTTGCTTCTTGGTATCCTGGAAAAAAATTATTTTTCTGAAATCTTTGATGTACTTGTTCGGCTGCAGAAA
>WUAT03000006.1:3234733-3259059 GCA_010015005.3 Ulmus americana
ATTAACCCGTTTTGTGCTCAAAAAAATTAGTCTGTCGTCTCCGTCTTCCTTCCACTTCAAATCAGAAACAATATCAAGGTTTGGAAAATTTTTAATTTTTATGTTCTCGAAGAAGATGAAGATGGGGGAAGATGTTGGGGTGAGAGATTATTGTAAAAAAAAATTATAATAAATGAGGTTGAATTTGAAAATAAAAAAGTTATAAAGTCATTTTTTAAACTATTTTCTTCTTTTAATTAAACAAAGAAATGAATTTAAAATAAATTATTATTTTTAATTATTAAATGCAGTATTGTCTATGAATTCAAAATTTTTTTTTTTTGTGTTATATTTTTAATAAAATTTTTTTGAAGCGTTTATTTCAGCAAACCCCCCAAAATTCTTAAGTAGCAACAGGTTGATTTTGGAGGCAAACCCATTATCATATAGCTAGAAGATAAGTAGAACATAATAATAAAAGAGAATATAATAACACCTAAAAGGTTCGCTTCTTTAAAAACAAGGCCAAGGAAACCTCATAGAAAAACAAAATCAAGAATCTTCATTAGCTATAATCTATATTTATTTTTGGAAATGCACTAAACCTGATCTATACAAAGTTTGCGGGCTTAATAAACACATGCTATTTTGGAAAAGAAGAAAAGATTATCAGAATTTGAAGGCCACTATCGTTATAGAATACAGAATATTGCTAATCTAAACTTTGTTAAGGAACAAAATGTACACATATGTACTATCATGCCTCATAATGACGAGGAGATTAATTAAACAGCATTTCTATCGCTTAAGCGTTCGTTCTCGAGAATATTGGTCTCACAAAACTACTCCAGCTCTGTATAATTTTAACTAGAAAGTAAAGTCAAAATAAGCTTCCAAACCGTACCTTGATTTTCACCATTTTCATGACAATGGAGATGATGCTACAAAGACGGCGAAAGTTTCTTTTGCAAGCTCCTGCAATAAAAAAAAGGAAAAGTAAGACAACGAAAGAAATTATTCTTGAAAGAAACTTGACTATGTTCATGCAAAACATGAAGGAAAGCAAGAAAACACGTAGTATGACTGATTTCAATTTATCAGTTACTATCATCTACATATTGTATACATATGATCAATTATCAGTGTAGCTGGTGACATTCGATAGGTAGAACTAAAACTAGAATACGTGAAGCTTACCTTGTAACGTCAATACTGAGTGTTAGTCTTGTAAAAATTCACCGGTTCCATGCTGAATCATTAATCTATTCTGCTATGGTTTAGATTTCACATTTTTAGGAGCTCCGCCTTTCCGAAGTTGGGGATGCTCTAAAGAATACACAAGAAGGCTCCCATCCTTGGTTCCAGCTAAGAAACATTCTTCTGGGGTCACCGTTAGAGATGTTATTACCTTTCCAATTCCCTTGTACTTTTTTATAACCTCCAGCGAATTCATAGAGCGTACAACTATCTGCCCTTGGTCTCCCGCACAGACCAAAAACTCACCACATCTGCTCAGCTCAATACAGTTGAGGCGTCCATTTGATTCGGAAGAAGCAAGGTGTTTACCATTAATTGAATAAAGATGCAAACTGAGATCATCATCGGCATAAAACACAATCCGCCCATGCTGAGATGCAACGAGCTTGGACAAAGCACAACCATTTGGATGACGCAAAGATCTTATGTATCTTCCCTCCCTCAAAGTATGGAAAACACATGTTCCATCTTTTGATCCACTGATAACTATGTCAAGCTCCATGCTAACGAATAAACTTGTAATTACATCATCATGCCCACAAAGAATATGGAATGGGGTATCAACTATAACAAAGTCTTTACGGGGTAGTTCTGCCTGTGTAGTACGAAGTCTCTTTTCTCTTGAACGAACAACTTCCCAAACCATTACTGTAGTGTCAAAACTTCCTGTGGCAAGGATGCTTCCGTCCGATGTCACTGCAGCATCATTGTTAAACAAAAATACTTTGAGATATAATTACGGTGAAAGGAGAACCAAAGAAGCAGATAATTCTTACCAACTCAAGTGACTTCATCACAAAATAATTTGAGCCATACCCAATAACTCACTAGTTGTTAATAGTCCATATCTTAAATTTTCCTCAATATTTATGTTTCGCCTAAATAATTGACTTTTTAAGAGAGCACATAAAATTATTTTATATATATACTTTGGAAACACCAAAGCCCCAAGTTCAGAAGAAAGGTAAAATGTCACTTTCTCACTAATGCAGTCATTTTTAACACTAAAATTAATTAAATAAGACATTGGGACATTTTTCAGACTCTTAAAGATTATAATTGCCATCAATCACAAAATTACCTGCCACACAGCTGACAACATCCTTATGCTGTCTGATGCTTTGCACCATTCTGCCATCATTTAAGGATATAACTTGAAAGCTGTTTTCCCAATTGCCACATGAGATCAAAAAATTCTCTGAGGGTGTTTGCAATGTCGCAAAGCATTGTACTCCAAGCTCAACATTTTCAGCCAAAGGGCTCCCAATTTTTCGGGAAGAAAGAGTATCAGAACCAACACCAAAGAAAGGATCCTACAAATATTTGAAAGTTTATTTAGTAGCCGTGCTTCCTAACATAATTCTTTTAAATGTGAGTAGCCTATCAATCCCAAGAAAAGAATGAAAACATTACCTGGGAGCCAGAGAAGGTAAAATTTCCCCCAGATTGCAATTGAGTAGTTAACCATGTCTTAACTGACAAGGAAATCCCCTGGTTCACAAGGACAATGTTCGAGTCTAATATATGGACATATAATACAGCTGATGGTGGACTGCTTGTATTAGATACAATAGAGGTCAAATTAATAGAACCGGGTGCAAAGTGAAGAGGATGAGCGATTGGAATAGGTGGTCCTCTTCTTGGGTGCTTTTTGCGGAAAAGTTGAGCAGGTGTCTGGCCAAAATTTGCAATTTGGTCTTCAATTGCTGATCTTTGCAAATCATCTTCCATGGTATCTAGATCAACAGCTCCTTCATAAGTTAGATAGTAGAAGATATTTGCTGCCTGTTATAAAGAGACAAGTAACTATGTAAGACATGTATATTAAAGAAGTAAGAAATTTGCAAGGATAAACAATAAATAGAAAAAGTAACTGAATTTCCCACAAGTACCTCCACTGCTGGTTTCCCTCGCTGCTTGTAACCAAACACCAGATCTATCCACTGGTGAAGATTTGAGCTTACAAATTCACTTTCAAGGGCCTCACGGTTTTTGTTAATAAATTCTTCAGGTGAGCCCTACAGAAGTATACAGAGAAAAGTTTCCAAAGGGAAAAATGAAATGTTAATAAAGCTAAGAATAAAATGAAAAAAAAAAAAAAAAAAAAAAACAACTGATAGTATAAGAAGTACACATCATGAATGAGATTTTTAATTATATTATTTTATGGAATGAAGGCAATCAATTTTATTAAATAGAGAATGCAGCATCAATTCCTTTTATTTTCCTTTTTGGGCCTAGAAGACAAAAACAATAACACTGTTTTTGATATGAAAACACTTCCCAATCCTGCAGAATATGTGAGAACAATAATGTTTTAAAAATAAAAAAATCCTGAAAACTGTTAACTAACCAAATCCCATAAAGAAGATATAAATCTAATTGTTTCCCAAATTGACAGGGTTAAGGGTTTAGGAAATCTCCGGGAGAAGAAATAGCTTTTCTTAATTCGTTCCACTTTTGCTTCTAATGAGTTCCTTAAGGTCATGTTACAATTCAATCTGAAGCTTCCTAGTACCTTTACAAATCTAAGGATGTTTGAGTGTCAATTCTAGCCAAGTATGCAATTCATTTTTTAAGTATTTCTCACAAGAAATAGAAAAGAACTGGAAAGGTCTTTAACACCATGTTGGGTATAGAAACTTGCCAGTTTTTTTAGAACAGATTCATAAACTATAAATTTAAAGAAAAGGAAAAAACAAATGTGCATACTCTCCGTAACACAATTTCATAAGTTGAAAGGAGAACATTTACTGCAGTATCAAATGCATTAAAGAGTTCAAATACCTTGGCCCATGGAGGTAAACAAACATCATTAATGGGTTCCCCATCTTGTTTCACTCCTAAATGATAAGAATTTGAGTTGGCCAGGAACTCTGGCATGTAAAAGAACTCAGGTATTAATTCCTTTACATCACTAGTGTTGGAAAGGCAGTTCCGATATGTGCCCTCAACGCTTTGAAAGAGCCGATCTGCATGATCAAATTTGCCACCCTGACCAAGACTAAATGTTTAATCCTTGAACCATGAATTGCGATGCAGTTGGAAAAAAGAGAATATTGAAGACATGACACAAGAAGAAAAGCATACAAAACCAGTGATTCTTCCAAGCAAGTTAATCAATGAACCTACTTCGAGATAAAATCTTTTCAGAAAGAACAGCAATGCCCAGAATCTTTTTATTCATCAAGTGCTTTTCACGTCATTCTTTTGCTTATCAATTCAAATTAAATATGACTAGCCAAAAATCTTCTCATGTAAGGACGGAGATTTAACTGAGGGCCTCAGGCCAGTTGGGACCATGAAAGGCATCAAAACAAACCGCATAATATTTTAATATGGAATAATAGCATCAACTAGAATACCTGCAAATTTCGGTGGAGAGAAGTAAAAGGTTCTAATCTAAGAAGGTAATACAGTACGATTCCCATGCTTGCGTAATGAGATCCATAGTAGAAACTGCATGAATAAACATGTACTTTTCATTTAGAAAAATTCAAAAATAAAACTCACTTGAGCACCAGAAATTAACTATTCATTCTCAAAATGGGCTTGCATATTACCTAGGTATATCAGGATCAGAGAAACTTCGATATCTTTCTTCAAACACCTGTAATGGGTGAAACAAGCCACCAAAATATTTTGACAAACTGAAGTTGACAATTTGCATCAATTATGCAGTCTAGTAAAAGAAAGAATAAATTAACAAACCTCAAACCGTTTTAAATCTAGTGCTCCAACAGGTTTTGAAAGATCACGGAAGGTTGAGGATTTGTTAAAATCAAGAACTTCTGATGAGTAATCAGCCAATACCCAAGGAAAGACAGGATATTGTGTTAAATCATTATAAGATCTTCCTGCTAGAGTATTGAGAATCATCAGATATTCAAAGTTGGTTATATCCCTTCTCCTCCAGCTCTCGCGGGCAGTTTCTGCCATCTCCAGTGCTACACGTCTATCAACAAATGAAATAACTCCACTTTTGTCCCTTCCACTTCCTTTTGGGAACAAAGAATCATTTCTGGTAGAAACAATCAGAGTTCCAATGTCTTTTGCATCCTTTTGTGATGCAAAATTAAAAAATATGGGTGCAACTGAATCACTGAAGAATATCTCTATAGCAGTATATCTTAGCAAGTAACGAGTCCAATGAACAGCTTTAACCTTTGGGCCAAAAGAGCACATACCAAACATAAGGGGAAAAAATCAGATTTATCTGAAAGATAAATGAATATAATCTAACCAAAATATATTTCTGTACCTTGCCAACGTTCCATCTTCTATGGCGCTTGATGCTTTTTAGTTGTTTCCTTTTAAGAACATTTTCGTTCATGGCTTCAGAGCTATCACCTTGGGAACCTTTCTCAGAGTATATATCCAGATATTCAGGCCATTTCAGATATTTCTGCTTTTGGTCGGGCTTCATCACATCAGAATTGCTCAAAGCATGGAAGTTCTTGAAAACAGATGATCCTCCAGTACCTTCAACCAAAAATTCACCGAAGAAATGCAATACATTTTTCTTAACTGCCAAATGTCCAGCTAGTTTTCTTTTTGGGGTTACAAGTACGCAAGGAACTGATGTAAGAACCTGAAATAGAAATCCAGATATTAACAAACCATACTAATAAATGATTCTTGCATATGTTCATTTTATCCCACATATACCTCACTAGTTTCTGTCTCTAGCGAAGAGGAAGATGAATCTATTCTCTCTGGTGCCCGATCGCCGGACTCTTTAACTATCTCTGTGCCCTGACTGTCTGAAGGATCTGTGGGGATGGATGTTTTTTGGCTTAAAAGTTCAGTATCACTTTCATTAGGTTCTGAACTGACCTCATCAGTTATCCTCCTTACTCCCTTGAGCAAAAACCGCTTCATTTGCTCAGGAATCTGCCCCACAGAACCAGATTTGCTTTCACTGACAGCAGGGGTAACCTCATTGCCAGGTGCAGAGGATGGAGGGTGACAAAGCTTTTCATCAAAATGATAATTTTGTCTCAGCTTTAGTCTGCGTCGCCATGTATCTTCTGTCTTGTCAAGTTTCCAATGTCTTACAGCACAATTTGGAAATGGATTAGCAGACCATGGGCCTCTCTCATCAATCAAAGCACGAAACAGGTGTATCCATTTCTCCTGTAAAGCACCATTACATTTAATACAAGTGCTGATAAAAAATTCTTAACACGAGGAGAAGGCAAAAAAAAAAAAAATGAAGAACAAGAGAGAAAAGGCAGGTTCAATGATACAGAAGATGGTATACAATAGACATACAACAATGTTTTGTTGCTCCTCCTCATAAGTAAGTTGGAATGCGCCTCTTCTGTTATCATCTGAGGCAAGAATGGAATTTAAGCTACTTTGTATCTCATCTTCAAAAGTCTTTTTGTTATCAGATTCCACCGAAGAGTTTTCATCCATCCTAGAGCTGAGGTCATGCAACTGCTTGGTGCGATCTGATTTTAATGTCTTTAAGTATTTAGCCTCATCCGCAACCTGAAAATAAAATAAAATAGATGTGTTGATAACATAATAGGCATATATAATGCATGGAAGTCAAGAAACAAAGTTTTATTAACATCTAAAGTCAAAATAGACTTGGATTTCAGCAAAAATGAGAAGCAGGACAATTAATTAAGCAGGTTTGATATGTTAATTTGTAACCTCTATTTTTTCTTTTCTTTATCTTGATAAGGAAATATTTACTTGTTTCAGTTTATACTTGAAATATACTTTTCTTCTTCTTCCTGTTTTGCTTGAAACTTAAAACATAAAATTAACCTTCTTGAATACACATAAGAAATTAGGCTGTCATGTTTTTGTATGATTTAGGATCAGCAGGTAATACAATGGAATATGATCAAAGGTCACTAAATTTACTTTGTATTAGATTTTTTGCACCTTGAGTCTACAAGATAGAATGCTCACAAGATTTTAAACCGTAAATATTCACAGAACTATTTCAGTTTGGAGGAAATGGCATAATAAAAAAATATATAAGGACATACCGCTGCTAGCACTCGATCCTTGTGAATTAAATTGTGAATGGATCCTGATTCATTCATATTGCTGCTTGAATCTGAAAAGTCATCTCTGCCTATAATGCTAGTGGCAAGCATTGATTTGCCATAGTTGACAGTTTCTCGAATCAATTGTGATATAACATGAAAACGAGCACCATCATTTAACGTTCCATATTGTGATCTAATAGCAAGCAAAGCCCTGGCCAAAATGATAATTGAAAATTAAATTCTCAGGGAGAATTCAGTTTAGTAAATCAAATCTTCATATCATAAATTACTATAAACAACTATAGTAAGTAATATGAATAGAATAAAGGGTGAAGGAATAGTACCAGATGAAAAGCTGCAATCTACTCTTGCTTTGCTCATCATCAGCAGGCAACAAACATGGCAAAAGAGAAATGACCTGTTGAACACATCGAGATGCCCTTTCAAGAGAAGATCTGCAGACATATAAGATCACAAGTCGAAAAATTATTCTTGGGCATCTCTCTCCTCGTAAAAGCATGGCCTTATCAACAGTTTTGTTCGGTTTTCCACCCAATGCATTGCCTAGCCCTCCAGATACAACAACAGCTGCAACCTCTGCAGCAGGAATGTTCAGGGACTCCACCAGGCCCCGTGCCCTTTGGCTAAAAGACGGACCCGCTAGTGATGACGATTTAGGTAACATTTTGCTTGGTCCCTTGCCATTCATCTCACTTATAATTATCCACAAATTGTCATATAGAGTCCACCACTTGTCACCATTTAGATCATCTTCATTTATGATTGGCTGATTAGAACTCCATGGATTTCTACAAGTAGTCAAACATAATTAGTACTAATCAGAACTGAACATCACGTAGTGGAAACAAGGTCAAAAAATACGATATATCTGGACCAGCAGGCCCATCTCATTTTCAACCTTCCACTAAAGAAATATATAAAAGAGGGAGAAGGGAGGGAACATCAAAGGAAATTCAAATCTGAAAGATAGTTACTTTAGAATAATAACAAAAGTGAATATCTCAGTCAATTTTGATTTAGGTTCATTCACGAGTACCCATTGCAAACAAAATTTTAGAACCTTGTATGGGGAAGAGCCAGAAAATGCTGACATTGACAATTTAACATCATATTAGGGTTGAGACTAAAGCTGCCAATACCTGGACGTTTGGTTTTCCGATTCTCCTTGCAATTCCTCATTTAGGATAGAGCCAGAATCTTTATTACGTTCTAATTCTAAGAAATCAAGAGAAACTTCCAAGCTGCTTCCAGGAAACTGCAAGAAACTGAATACTCAGTCAACCATGTTGACTCTGTTTTTAATATTGCAATACATGGAGCAAAAGTTACAAGCAATATCAATCGCAGTTAGATGTAACGCTTAGTGTAACAGGAGTTTGAGTGAACATTTAATAAGAGCAGAAAGACTGACATTAAAAGAATGCAGATGGGATATTGTGTGAACACAAAAGATTCACTAACTAGAGGAGTTTCCTTAATAACACAAATATGCAGCTATGCCTTCTATGATAGTGTGAGATGATGATAATTCTTTTTTTTTTTTTTTTTTTCTTGAATAACATTCTATGTTAAGAGAAAAAAGAAGTAGAAAAAAATTGCAATGCGTGGGTGGGATTCTGGTGGGAGAATGTAATTATCATTATTATAATGCGAAAAAGCCTAAAACGTTAAATACCGGAAGTTTAAGGTCAATTTCAGAGATAAGCATCTCATCAACTAGTCTTAGAAGATATAATGTGTTATCTCGACATGGTTGCGACATAAAAATATTTTCTTCAGAAGACAAGTCCACCAGTCTCCGGATTAAATCTTCATATATATCACGAAGCAAATGATAAGAAATGTTTCCCTGCAAGGAAAAATATGCAACACCATCCTTTAGAGCGCAAGATAAAATAATAACAAAATCAGATTTATCTGAAGATGAAATCAACGGTATGGTAGGGACTTTGACATACTTGTTCACAGTGCGTAAGAAAGAAATTAACTGTCTCTTCTAATTGTTGCCAACCCCCTTTTACAGACTGCATAAAGTAACAAAGAACAACACAAAATAGATTCCTCACAAAACTTTGCTCATTTATCTCATTGTTGTCCTGATCTTGTGAATTCAATTTGTAGTCTCTTAGCTTTATAGAAGCAGTCAACCAAGCATTCCACCCAAATTCCTACTTATGGCAGTGCAATAATGAGAAAAAATAATAGTAAAAAAAATTAGAGCATCAAAATATTTTTTGAACCATTACCATAAAAGCTTCAATATTTGAAGGATTTGAATCAAGAAGATCAAGTAAATCTTGGATAATTTTCATTCTTTCAGAGACATCCTCAGAGCTAGACAGGAATCTGAAAATAAGAACCAAGATCTGAGGAACAAAAAAGTGAGAAGTTTGTCCCTTGCTTCTCTGCCTATTAACCTGACTTTGTTTCTGTAACACCTGCGCAAAGCAATAAACTCAAAAGGAGAATCTCTACAGCATCACAATAATAAATCAAGTAACAAGCAACAAAATGAATGACCCTTTCTTTTTCATACACTATTCTATAAATACCTGTTTGGGACTAGCACCACCAAGAAGAACGTCAAACAAGGTAGCACACAAATTCTCTGTCTGTGGAAACCTGAACAATCTATCAGCCATGGCTGAGAAAATTGGTTGCAACCTCGAACTAATTTTCTTAGGGTTTTCTAACCGGGATCTCCCAACAGTAAGATTAAAAAATCTCGCTCCCTTCTTCTCTGATGGAATACCAACCAAAACTCTTCCAAGGAACTGTAAGCCAAGCAATCTAATAGGCTCGAATTCCCTACGGAGGAGGGAATAAATTAGAAGGGGAAATATTGAGCGAACACTAAAATCATGATTTAAAAAATTTGTATTTGGAAGGTCAATAATAGTAATTCACATAATAATAATAATAAATAAATAAATAGAGTACATGTGGGAGGAAGACATAAGCAATTTAGGGGAGAATAAAGTAATCTTTCCTCATTTAAGCACCAAGGCCTATATCAAAACCTTATCGGAATCCCCCCAGACCAAATTTGTACTGCAGTTTTGTTTTTCCCATAAAAGTTTTGTTTCTTATCGAGAAGCAAGATGGGGAAAAAAGTAAAAAAGGAAAAGAGAAAAGAGAATATCTTTTACTAGGAATGAACATGCAAAATGCTAGCACAATCAGATCCATTATCTATCTAACGATCCATAACGTCACGACCAATATTTAAACAATAAGAACATTTTAATCCACAATTAAAAGTATAGTAGACTAATTGAGTAAGGCGACAGCATTTATTGTATAAGAAATGAATATAACTTGAACTTGATTTAGTCCTTCCAAATTAACTTATTCAATTAGGACAAAGAGTGAGCATCAAGTAATTATTAGCCAAGTGACAATTCAGTCCTTCAAGCAACAAAACAAGAAGAAATGCTGGAACAGCAAGTCCAATTCTGAAAAATGAAAAGAACCAAGTCATCTATCATAAGGTTCATGGTATTTAAGCCAGCATACCTCTGAAGAAGATTAACAAAAATATGACAGCCACCAATCAAATTAACTTGTTCAAGGAAAGATGCAAGCAGTGGTTTTTGAGAAACAGCTCGAATAACCATATGTAAAACATCCTCAATGCATGACATATCCTGACTTGTCTCAAAAAAAGCTATGAGAGCTTTTATATCTGCTGCAGTGATATTCTCCCTGCACAAATGACTCTTAAATAAGAACTTGTAAAGGGATAATCTATGAATATTAACTTATCAGAAAATCTCAGTAAAAACAGAAGAATATTCATGATTCTATGTCTGCAGAGAACTGCGCCATTAAAGGATACCTGAGGCTCATTTCACCAAGACTCAATAACAGAAGACGGATTTTATGCATTTCCTCTGTACTAGGTCTCTCTCCTATAACTTGGTTGGTAACTGGATGTAGAAGAGGTTTGTTCCCAAAAGCAAATCGAGATTTGTCTGAATAAAATTGCCGTATAATGTCAAGGACGCGAGGCAGCCGGCATAGACTTTTAAGCAACCTTGGATCATTGTCAAACTGCTGGATAAGAAACATGTACAACTCCCGCTGCACCCTATAAGATGTATAGAGCCAGATGAGAGGATTAAGAAATATGCCGGATATAGCATCTTTAGCAAGCAGCTCAGCCAAGCCTGAAAGAAGTATTTACAAGAACATGCTTCAGAATTAAGAGTGATAAATAAACTGGAGGAAAACTTCAACAAAATAAATTAAAGATTGTATGATGAGCTTAAAGACACGGTGAATTTTGTAATATTTACCGCAGTTTGCAATGATATTAAATAAATGTTTCAAAGCTGAAAGAGTTTCTAAATTAAGTTGCTCTGGAGGAACTGATTGCAACAAAAATCCCAGAATTGAAAAGCCAGAGAGAAGATGCATCTGTTGTTGATTTGCTAAATTTTCATCAAGAACAGAAGCTATAAGCTCAATAACTTGAGCAGTCACCCGCTCTCTTGTTATAGGCACAAGTGCTGCAAATTTAAAGTGTCCACTTTCTTCCTTTTCAAATTTATCAGACTGGGCAACGAGAGGGAAAAACACTGATACACCCCCAACACAGTAAATTATCTCTTGCAATAGCCGTCTTGAGCATAACTGTGTGCCAACCATCACAGTTGCTTCAAATAAGTTTCTATCAGGTACATGATCCAGCATTGGTGAAACATTAAACAGTATCCTGCCATCGCTTGCCTGAAAGAAAGAAACCAACTGCTTAAACTTCCCCTTCCTTATATAACTTTATTGAGTTAATGCCGGATATAAATAAAATAAAGGAGGAGAACCTGTGCATTGAGTCCAAAGATAATTTTGGATGCAAGACCATCTTTAACATCAAGAATTCCACGAGGAACAAGATTGTCATGAAAAGCCACAGCTTCATTGTCAAGGAACGAGTACATATAGCTTGGCCCCAGGGAATAGATACCCTGTACTTGATCAGGAGAAATAGCATCACTTAACAAATAAACAGGACCAATCTGACCACAGAAAGGAGATGAGTCTTTTATGGACTCCAGGGGAATATCATCTTCGAACACAGACATACTAATTTTTGCACCAACTGTACAATTTGTTAAAGATTCATTAATTTTTGCATATCTGAAATAAGAAACATAGAAGTTAGTAAAAAATAAAAAAACATAAAAAGATGCTTGAAGACAAAAGAAAATTTAAATGTGGAGAAACAATGGAAGTTGTCCAACCTGCATCTGTCAGACGACACAAGATGGCCATCTACATAACACCTCAATAAGCTGCCACCCGAAAATGCTCTTCCAATGCTATGAGTTACACATAGGAAATGCCACTTCTTTCGAACAAGATTAACAGGTAATCGTACACACTGTCGCTTCAGATTGATCGTCTGCAAAAGAGATTTATCATATATCAGTAATGGCACGACAGTGGCAGGAAGCTTGAAACATGCAGAGCAAAAGATATGAGGTAGTTTAAAGTGCAAGTGAGCAACAAGACAAATTGGAAATAAAACTTGCCACTAGAACTGCAATTAACAAAATCTGAAAATAGAATCATATTGGCCAGACATCCATAGACAATTTATAAAGCACGAAGATATACCCCTCTAATAGACACATTTTTACCTCATAAATAAGCTTTTCTCTTGAAAGCACAGCCACACTTCCTCTTCCATTTTCTGTGAGAAAAGAGAAAAGACCCATTGTTCCACTTCTAGGGAAATTCTCTACTCTAAGCCAGCATGAAAAAGAAAAACCCTTGTTGAGAGGCCACTGCACAGGTGTTTTTATTACAATCCCCTACAAAATATAAAATAAAAAAGAAAGATTATCACTTAGAAATTACAGCAAAAAAATAAAGCAGCTACAGACATTGGAACAGTGTAAAACAATTGGAAAATGATTAATGTTTTGAAAAGTCTTTTGTAACTTAGAACTCAACTAATGGGACTCATTTACAAGACAATCACTGAAAAGAGAAGACAGAATATGCAGAGTCTCGGAATTTAATTTTTCCTTTTTTAGTTAATTTTCAACTGATGTGAACAAATGCTACTTTTATATTTATTAGAAACAATTTTATCAGATAAAACACCACTACACATGTGAATCAACATCAGAGAAAAATAAATAAATGAATATCTGATACATGCAGAGAGATACTCTAAAAATTTAAAGCAGAAAGAAATACTTCCACAGAAGTTCGGCAGAAAATCTCAATCTATTCTCTCTTTTTGCACCAAATTATGTTTTTAAGTTATGCAAAACCAGATAAGATCACCAACACAATCCTCTCAACCTTTATGTTTATTATTATTATTATTTTTTATTTTTTTTCTAGAAGAGCTCATGCCATAAGACTTACAGAATCATTAGCATTGAAATCAAAGAATGCAGTTGGTCCTTTCTCATTTAGCATTGACAAGACAGTGGACAACAACAGTGAGCAGTACTTTTGATGATTCCCAATTTTCTCACTGCGGAGTAGAGCAAATATTTTACGGATATCCTTCCCAGATATGCTGTGCCCGCCAATGAGCTGAATTAATTGGGAAATTTTCCAGATGACACTATCATTGTCTTCTTGTGGAAACCAATCCAGAAGAAAATTAAGCATCCCTGCTCGGACACAAGAAGCTCGATTGGAAATGGATTCCCTCAGCAATTGTTGAAACACATCAAGCCCATGCTCCTGTGATGACTCACTGCTCTGCCCAATTAAACAAGTAATATATAGAATAACATAAGTTTAATATAAAATAAAATGAGAGAGAGAGAGAAGGAAAGAATGAGAAACTATGAGAATTTAAGGGAGAATGAAGTAAACACATAAATTTGAGGAATTGGATTACACTACAAGAATCCAAGTCACCAACCTTCCTTAGGATGCTCAGATAAAGTATGATCACGTCTTCATTCTGAGTGAACCAAAAAACAAAATTTTAAATAAGATGCATGTATCTGCTTAGCTATACTTGACAAAAATGTACAAATCTACAATAAATAAATAAATAAAATGACAGAAAATATATTTAAATTTAAAAAAAAAAAAAAAAAAAAAAAAAAAAAAAAAAAAAAAAAAAACCAAAAAAATACATAATCCAAAATACAATATAATCTAGAATATAATATAAATCACAAGTACAAAAATTTAAACATGAAGCAGCTGGTTTTTTGCTCCCAAGTTCAGGTTTACAAGTTCTACTAGATGAGTCATTTATGATTGTTTCTCACATGAGTAAAGCCGTTTCGAGTTTGATATCGATGATTTCTATAGTCTAATGGTAGTGAAAATATGAGTTTCCTTGAAATGTGTTCAAGTGATTCTAGTTTGTTAATACGAAGATGCAGCTAAATGTGGATGTTAGCATTAATAAACTATAGTCACCTACAACACATTATAGGAATACTCATATTTTCACCAATATTAGCTATAGAATTCGTCTGGATGAAACTCAAAGTGACCATAATTCATGTGAGAATCAACCTAAATGGCTCATCATAAATTGTAAACACAGTTATCGTAAAATAGAACTAAAGTAGGAAAAAAAAAACCTGAATCGGTTCGACACCATCATATGAAAGTCGGCTAAAGGTCTAGTAGTACAGAGCTTATTGCACAATTGGCTCATCTGAGAGGCTAACATCTTCAAGTTTCATCCATTGAACCATATTTGAAGTAGTTTTCTAGGATCTTCATTACCCCTAATTTTAGCTTACCATGCAACATTTGGCTAACATTAAAGGTAATATCCTCCTACGCAACTTCAACTGACAGTCCAACAGCTTAAATCCATACCAATATCCTCGTGTACAACCTTCAAAGGCTCTAGCAACTGTAGTTTAAATCCAAACAATATAAATTATCATTTTCAACCTCAAAATAACAACAACATTGCAAGAATTCCAAAATTTCACCAAAAATAAAAAAAAAAACCCAAACTTCCATTAATAATACTACAAAGTTGTATTACATAGATGCAAACAATATAAATTAACAATTTCAACCCAAAAATAACTAAAACATTACAAGAATCTTAAAATTTCACCCAAAAAAAATTACAAATCTCAAAGAAACCCTAAACTTGCATAAATAATACTACAAAATTACATTACATAGATCCAAACAATATAAATTAATATTTTCAACTAAGAATAATTAAAACATTATAAGAATATCAAAATTTCACCAAAAATTACAATTCTCTAAGACTCCAAAAACTTGCAAAAATAATACTAAAAAATGACATTACATAGATTTAAATGATATGATTAAAATTTTCAACATCAAAATAACTAAAATATTGCAAGAATTTCAAAATTTCACAAAAAATTACAAATTCCTAAATAACTCTAAAATTATAACAAAAATGTATTAAACTTAAAAAAAAAAAAAAAAAAAAAAAGCAAACTTATAGAAGCAAGTGGATGAAGTTTTGACACAACAAGATGGAGTTTTGGCTAGAATTTTCGCCAAAATCACCGCCAAGGAGAGGAGAAACACCCAGCATAAGCGATATATGCATCTGCCAATTCTAAGGCGCGGAAGGTTGGCGGTAGAAGATAAATACACTTTAGGTGACGGTTTACTAAAACTGCCACCTAAAGTTTATGTAAGTACGGACGTGCCTTTACGGAGCTTTAGTGGCGGTTTATGTGAGAACCATCACCTATTCGTGATACATTAGGTGGGGGATGAAACCACCATTGAAGCTCTGTAAAGACGCGTCCGTACTTACTTAAACCTTAGGTAACAATTCTAGTAAACCGCCACTTTCTTTTTTTTGGTGGCGATTTTGTTGAACTGACACCTATTTTCCACCATCTAAAAAGTTTTTTTATTTTTTTATTTTATTTTTTTGGGGAAGTGATTATTGAAATTGATGTTTCTAAAAAAAAAAAAAAAAAATGGTCGGCTTGGTAGTACAAAATCGTCATTCAATTTCACATTGCTTAGTATACATGAACTCAAGTATGGAACTTTTTTAAATATTTTTATTTCTTAACTTTGATTAAATATTATCAAGAATTATACATTATGATTAAAAAAAATTAGTTTAAAGTTTATTATTATTTTTTTAGTGGAAATGTTTAACGTTTATGAAACAAAAGAGAACTATAAGAAATTTAAGAAATAATATCTTCATTTTATTCCAATATAAAATTAGCAATCTTTTAGTATGGTATGAAGCTTGAAAGCAAAATAAATTTTTTTTTTCGATAAACAAAGGAAATTAAAAATTATTTACATCTTTTTTGCTGAAGAAAGTATTTTCCATAGAGGGAGAGAGGAGTAAAATGGTTTCTACAAAAAGACATAATGTAGCTGTACAAACAGTGGCAAATGGCGTGTTTGAGCATGTTTTCATAAAGCTCTGCATTTATGAATGAAAAAGACTTACGCTTTCTCCTTAGAATAGAGTGCTTGTAGTTAGTGAGACCAGAACAAAGAAAATGACAAACCCATTCAAGAGAAAGAAGAAGATCAAATGATTTTAAAGAAAAAATATATATTTATACAAACAGTGACAAACATAAGCTCATTAATTGATCTATATATATATTTATAAATAAAAGTACAGGGCGTGGCTATGTCCGATTCAAAGGATGAACAGAAAAAGACAGAAAATTGTGAATGGTTCAACAACTACAGAGTAGCTAGCAGAAGCCCAGAGGGCCTATTCTTCCTCATAAATGAAGCTAATCACACAAGAAAAATACGTACAAGTATGGGGTTCATTTTAGATTTTCTTCGTCTGTTTGCCTTTTATCAAATCTTATATTTATTTGTTTGTTTGTATATTTTTAGCTTAAAAAATGGCTTTTAGTTTAATGCTAGAGTATTATTGAGGAACCTTCAGATATATATATGTCATATATGGTCCCGTTATATATATATGGCATGTAATAATATTTTGTCAGATTACTATAAATTGTTGCATGAGTTTCTCACGAGAGAAACATCCACACCATAAAATGACATAGAGTAATTTGTTTTATACCGATAAGACATAAAAGCTTTGTTGTTTTCGTGATATTTTTTTATCCGACTTTGATTATTTAAGTATTTTTTTTTTTTTTTTAAAAGATTGAATGTTTTTTTTTTCTCCCTAATTTTATTTTTTATTTTTTATGTTTTTCTTAATTTTTTTTTTGAACTATAATTCAGATGATGTAAATAATATTAGTTCAAAAGTATAAAAAGAATACTATTTCAATTTATTTTTCCCACTTTTATGACCATGAAAAAAATTTATTTCAAAATATTGTCCAGCTATTTTAATCACCAAATTAAAGTTCCATATCACTAAAAGAACAACTCCAAATAAATTTCATTTAGAACATTGGTGATTCCAAATGACACATTCTCAGCAACAAAATTTTATACCAATAGTGGAAGAAAAAGATATTTTATGTTCAATTAATTAATTAATTAATTTTCTTTACAAAAACTTAACTTATTATATATAGAAAGTACATATTGATACACTCTAATTACGCTAATATTGAAATGAACCTTACAATTTGGAAAAAAAGATAACGTTTACCGTGATTTTGTCTATAATTACGCATAGTTATCTTAGGATGATCAATATTTCAAAAAATATCAAAACTACCTTTCACTTTTAAAATAAAAAAATTAATTAAATGGTCTTAGCCCAGTTAATAATAGAGACATCTTAGGCTTAATGTAATGAGCAACTAGTTTATAATATATAAATATATATATTAACAATTATTTAGGGATACATCAATATAAGTACATGCAACTTAATCGAGCTTCTGACTAGTTAAACCATCGGAAACACTCCTGTTATGACCGGATTTAGTAAATTCGATTAACAATACAAAATTTTAAGTTTAAGCACTAAAACACTTATAAAAGAACCGGATAAAAAGTTGTTAAGATCAAAGAGGTCAAAATAATGTTTATATTGATTTCAAGTAAAAACATATATAATGTTTTTATAGAGAAGGCAGAGAGTCTAGAGAGAGAAGGTAGTTGCGAGGAGTTAAAGAACGTAAAAGAGTTTTAAATGTTCTCCCTTATTTATAGGGAATGGTGAAGAGTATTTTAATAAAATATTTGTCACTTCTTTTATCAGGTATAAACACCTTTATAGTTAGCTCTTTTTTAGGGACAATCATGAGTCTCATGCTTGGTTCGAAAGCTAGAGTAGACTGTCGGTATGGATTTTCAACTGAAAATGATTTTGTGAGCGACATTTAATACAACATGCACCTCATTAATGCTTCATGACACATTCACAACGTTATCTAGGTATATAGTCGCAAACAATCTATTTGGATATTTCATAATTTGAGTACTTGGATATAGTGCCCGAATTGGACAACTCATTAGGGGCTTGATTTTTCAGATTTGTTTCCTTAATCACTTATTTTCATTAACTAACTTATCTGGATAAATTTAGGCATTACAACCCCAAAAAGAACGAAATTAAACAAGTATTTAGATGGAGTTCAGGCATCTTTTATTACATAACACATTAATCGATTTTACTTGTTGTTTAGCCTCAAATCTGGCTCAGTTGTTCTTTTGGGTCATTCCCCTAATCTCTCGTTTACAGTTATGTGGGTCAATATACTGTACAAATAGACGTGACTATATATATGCAGAGATAGATAAATCTAACCCCTCTAACATCACAAACAGTAGCAAATGAGACATCACATAGTGAGTGACGACATAAATTAGGCCTAGTACTCGTACTAGTACTATACCAACTGCGATTTCTCTACTTACTGTCTGTGATATTGTCACGGTGAACAGGTGCTTCCCTTAAACAAGGGAAATGGGCTCAACTCTTAAGTGCTTATAAATTTATAATTCAGAGGAAATTACATCATGTACCCCTTTTTTCCTAACTCATTAAATTTGCAGATCCATTTTAAAATCATTCTATTTGTACTTTCTTTCTACGTAAAATACTATTTTATCCTTATATATTCAAGTCTTTTATCACTTTTTTTTTTTTTTTTTTTTTCTAACTTGTCATTTTATGAAGGAATAAAATAAGTAAAAAAAATTATACATGTGTAATGAATTTAAAACAGGAATATAAATGTTTTAATGCCTCCTTTAGGGGCATTTCTGTAGTTTGCTCCTCCTTTTAGGGGCATTCCGGTAGTTCGCCCTATAATTCACCCCTACACACCAGAATTTCGTTTTTTTTTTTTTTTGACAAAATTGATTTTTTGAACTATACAAAAATAAAATAAAATATAGCAATATGGTCCCTCGATAAATTTTGTGTGAAAAGTCCATGAACTTGTATTTTTATTGTTTTAATATTTTTTTATTGACTACTGTAGGCAACAAGTAGTCTGTATCTAAGCAATTTTTCACACAAATGCTCTCTAAACTATAGAAATTATTACAATTTAGTCCCTACATATACATGTTTCTCAATTAGTCATTCTGAATAATGTCGGTACACTGTCGACATCTATTTATGCTGAAAAAATTTCAGGCACTAAATGCCATTTTTAAATAGTATAAGGACCACTTGTGCTAAAAAAACCTAATATGGATAAAGAATTTTTTTTTCTTCATAAAATAAGAGCCTACAAAATGTGGTGCAGAGGGAGGGACAAGATTTCCCGCAATGGGGGTCGAAAACAACAGTTTTTGAGTTTCTTAGTCGGCCATTAATATAGAGTGGGACCAAACATCACCTAACCGCGAAAAAAAAGATGACATAAAATCAAACCCCTCTTTTTTTCTTTCCTATCTTCCTTTTTTTCTCCATCACCATCTCTTCCTTTTCTCTATCTTTTCTTCACATTTTAACAAAGAGAAAATAAAATACAAAAGTCTTTTGTTTTCTCTCTTTTCTTTATTATTCTCCCTTCTGTCACTACTTTTTCGTAAGACCAATTCAAAAAAGCTATTTCAAAGCTTTTCCACTTTCTGCTTCTTTCAACTAATATCACTTCCACTACTACTAGTAGAACCATCAATTCCTCTCTCTCTCTCTCTCTCTCTCTCAACACATAACTCATACCAACTCAAAATATACACAAAATTCTCCATTCATGAGTTGCCCATGTTTTCTCCTTCTCTCATCTCCAACTTCAGCCTATCAAAAGCTTCAAAACTAAGTACTTCTTCTCCATCAGATTCAGATCACAATCTCTTTTCTCATCTGTTTTCCAAAATGGGTTCAACTAAAAGACCTGTAATTCTACTTCTTTCTCTCTTCATAGTGTTTTTCTTCATTTTTGGTCATTGTCATGGCTCAAGAACTACCCAAGTCTTCAAATTCAAGCCAAATTCTCAGCGTTCAGGTCACTTTTTGGACTTCTTGCCCAAAAGACCTATACCTTATTCTGGCCCTTCAAGGAAACACAACGACATTGGCTTACAAAGTAGATCATCATCTTCACCATGAAGATTACCATACATAGAGAGAAGAAGGACGTCGTTTTATTTGGACAGAAGGTGACCTGGGTTTTCTTTATTTTTTTTATATATATTTTTTCCTTCGAAAAAAAACAATGTACATGGGAATGTGACAGGGTTAATTATTTTTGTTTGGATGACTATGGTTTTAGATTCAGGAGATGTAATGGGTATGTTTTGGGTTTCTCCTTGTTTGTTTAATCTTTTAAACATTTTTGGTTTGGATTATGATCGGTTGTAGACAATCTCAACAGCTTGATATATAGAAGTTCTAATTACTGATTCAACTTGAAGTTCTTATTTTTTTCTCTTTATATCTCTATTTTTTTTCCCTTATAATTTATTCTCCTTAATTTCCTCGTGAACAAATAATAAAAAAATAACAGTATAAAATAATTATTGGTTTCTAAGTGGAATGATCATCACGACGTATCATAATTATGTTGGTATCAAACAGTTTCATCATAAATTAAGATTTTGATAATAATTAAAGGATTTAAATAATTCTACTTTCACTTTTTTTTCTGCTTAATTCACACCATAATAGAGACTCGGTATTGGGTCTGCAATTATAATTTCAGATTAAAGATTTGATGCAGTGGAAGAAAAGACCATCATTAATGAGATATTAAAGTTTACTTTTTTTTTTTTCTTTTCTTTTTTCATATAAAGTAAACTAAATATTGCCACTAACTTGATCAAGTAATAACATGATTTTACCTTTATTCCCTTGCTCATTGTTGCGTATTATATTGATTCCTTGCCCTTTACCTTTACGCATATACTAATTTTTGTTAGCTCAAAGTTGTGAAATAAAAATACTTGACCATTTTAATATAAAATAAATAAATATATCTTAGCAATAAATATGAAAGATTTTCTGCATTTGGGTAATTTTATCCCTGATTTTTTTTCCCCGAAAGGGTATTGGGAATTTATGATTTGACACCATGTAATTTGTTGATAAAAATTTATGAAAATTTTTATTTAGAAGATTATAGCAAAACTTCTGGAGTATGAATTTTGAGTACATAATAAAAATATTTTTGACAAAAATGTAATTTGTTTGGATATTTTTAATTATTTTATTGAATTTTGTGTTGAGTTATTGATATGTAATAAAATTAAATTTTAAACCATAATTTCGTAGACATTAAATTGTTGAATGTAATTCCTCTCAAAGTACCCTTTGCATAGAAAAATTGGCCAATAATTTTCCTAACTGAGTTTGTGGAAAAATATCCCTTCACACCTTAATTTAGTAATTAGTACACTGAGAAAAAAATTCAAATCATAGCCAATTAAATTCTCACATATTCATTTTAGGGTTCTATTACACTACATATATACTTTATGGAGGTATATAAACCAATATACTATAGGATAAGGGAAAATTAAATTTTCCAATATCATCATGCACAGTACTCAATTGTGTAATTATTTTCACCCATCGTGTTTTAAAAACGGCAAAAAAGATAGAAATTTATTTATTAAAAAAAAAAAAAAAAACAATTTTGGGGCTCTCATATATTCCAAAAGCTGTCATCTTCTATGAACTATTTCTAATAATCACTATAGGGTCTCATTGATGGCTCCAAAGTTTTGTTATAATTTGAGGATATATATGCATTGGATTCTTCTTGAAAATTATTATAATTTTGGAATTATAAAGAGTGATTGTATAAATGAGGATATGATGTATACATATGTGATGCTATGATTTTAATTGATGTATATGTGTTTATTATGTTGTGTATTTTCATAATTAAACACGCCAATTTTTGCTGCGTCTTATCATTTCATGTATCTTTTCTTTTCAAAACCAAATGAATTAATAAGAAGTGTCTATTTTGATTGCTTTCTGAAGTGACAATTGCATATGCAATTATGGAGGAAACAATACCACTTTAGTTCTAATATTTTGGCCAAGGATATAATCCAAAAAGCTTTTGTTGAATAATGACTATCATAGAATTATTAGATGTGGATTATTGTTTGTTTATATCTATTTGTCTTATGTTAGATGATTAATCATTCTTGTCATTTACAAAAAGAAAAAATATATATATATTTTTTTGCATAGAAAAAAAAAAAATATATATATATATATATATATTATTTTAGTTTCATGTGATTTGATAAAATATCATTTAAAATTTCCTAAATATCAAATACAACCACATTATTTGTTTAATCTAGTGTAATTTTTTTTATAGATAAAAAAAGCAATTCTTCCTATCAAAATAAAAGTGTTAGGGGCTTGTTTGGGTTGAGTATTTATTTGGTTTTTTGGGTTTTTAAATACCCAATTCGAGAAAAGCCTGTTCCTTTGCGTTTTTGGTTTCTCTGGTATTCGAATACCAATCTTTTTATATATTTTTTTTTATGGAAACCGGAAACTGAAAACCACATTTATTGGTTTTCTTCCATTATTCTCTGATTCACTTGCTGTTACAAATTCCCTTCAGTATTTTCATTTATATAGTTGGGTTCCCATCCTATTAACGACGCACATTAGCTTTCCTTGGTCATCCTTGTGCTCTGCGATCTAGTCCATTTCATGGGCAGATTCGCGATTGTTGGCTTGATTCCGAGCTCCAATCGTAGGGTTTTTGTGTGGTGGCCTCCGATCGGTGAACCACCTCACCTATTTGTTGTTGGGTGAGTTATTTGCTGGCTTGTTCTCACTTAGCACTGTCCTGATTTGGTCCTATTTCCTTGCGATTTTGCCTTTGCTTCCTCCAATCGGGGAACCATCATGTTGATTTCTGTGGGGGGAGCCCACTATGTCCATGGTGACTATGTAGTTAGCAGTTGCCACATCATGGGTTCGTGGGTGCAAAAATTCTGGAGATGTCCCAGTCGGACGTGTGGTAACACGTCTAAGTGTCGAATCCAGTGGGAAAGGGAGCTTGGCCTGGCAATTGGGCCTTATGCCTCGAGCTCGGCCTAGACGCCTTGCTCGGCCAAAGCAAGCATCTCGGCTCGACAGCTTGACCTTGTGCCTTGAGCTCGGCCAGGCAGCTTGACCTTATGCCTCGAGCTCGGCCTAGGCCTTGCTAGACGTTGTGCCTTGAGCTTGGCCTCATGCTTTGAGCTCGTCCGGGTGCCTTGAGCTCACCAGGTACCTTGCTTGGCCTCGTGCCTCGAGCTCGGCCTTGTGCCTTGAGCTCGGCCTCACGCCTTGAGCTCGGTCGAGTGCCTTGAGCTCAGCCTTATGCCTTGAGCTAAGCCTAGGTGCCTTGCTCAGCCAAGGCAAGCAGCTCGGCCCAGCAAAACTGCCAGGTGGCTTGCTATGCCTTGTGCCTCGAGCTCAGCCAAACAGCTTGGCCTTGTACCTCGAGCTCGGCCTCGCACCTTGAGCTTGGCCGAGTGCCTTACTCGGCCTAGCCTTGAGCTCGTCCAGCCTTGGGCTTGGTCAAGCTTGGCTTGGCCCGACAGGGAGTTTTGGGCTCGGCTGATCGTCGAGTCTGGCTGTGATGTAGTTGTTTGTCTTTTGGACTTCTCTAATTGTTATAGTTAGCCATCAAGCGTGAGGCCGAATCGGACTTCGGGTATTGGGGAATCGGTTATATTTAGTCGCAATTGGTTCGGATCATATCCATTGGGAATATCCCC
>WUAT03000006.1:3259159-3275551 GCA_010015005.3 Ulmus americana
ATTCTTTTTTAACATTTACCTTAGCCTAACGTTACAGGTCTATTAAAGACCTATTGATCCGATGTAGTGTGATTTTTTCTACATTAGTGGAGAGTGATTTGAAAAGTAAGCCTATGGAGTTTGATTTGTAATTGATGTCACGTAATTTAATATGTTTTTAAAGGCCAAGACTTGTTTTCATGAATGATATGCATAAAATCATCCGAGTGTTTGGATTTATGGTTTGTGGTAAGAAGGATGTTTAAGAGTCGATAACGAATATGAGGTTGATGTTTAGATTGTTTTTGGGTTTAGGTGGAATTTAATGATTCTATTTGTGGTGTGTCATGTGCAATTTTTGAGACAAAAGGTTAAATTACTCTTGAATTAACGCTAATATGCTTGTTTTGTTTTTAGGATTTCATTTTTTTTTATTATTATTTATTTTCTAGTTTAGAATTCATTTCATCTCTTTTTCGCTTGAATTGTTAGATACTAGCAATAAGCTAGTTGGGGGTTATGATTAGAGTCAGAAAATACATTTTATTATTGCTTATTTGTTAACATTTAGGATTTATTTAGGGTTGGATTACACATTTATGTCTTAATAATTCTTAAATGTCAATCTAAATATATTGATTTATTTTGATGCATTTTCAGGCATTTTGGACTTAAAAGAGATGAAAAAGCTAATAATGAAGAAAGTATGAAGATTCTATACATACCGAAGTTAAGGAATGGTTTTGGAAGAATAAAACAAAGAAAAATCCAATTTCGGGGTTTCGTGCAACGGCATGGGTGCTTTGTGCCTCGGCCATCCACTTTTCAGAGAATCCGAGTTTAGGCGCGCATGCCACGGTACGGAATGGTTTGTACCGTAGCATGGGAACAAATTTCTGGTTTGTGCCGCGGCGCCCCTGTCTTGTGCCGCGAAGATTTTTTGGTTTTCCAATTACGATTTCTCTCGACCTCTTTAGGGCTTTAATGATATTTTTAGCCTGAAAATGCCCTTGAACTTCCTAAGTTATTTAAAGAACACTTAGGGTTTGTGGAGAAACAAGTTTTGATAGAGAGAGCTTTCATCTTCTTCTTCCTCAAGAATGAACTCCATGTCCAACTAAATTCCAAGCAAGGCAAAAGGATGAGTTTCTAGATGTAATTGTTCTTATTTCTATCTTTGATTTAATTGTATGAATTGATTGTTAAACATTGCTTATTAATTTACTTTTTAGTTAAATAAGAAGGATTTGAATTCATGTGATAGCTTTATTTATCTTCTTTTTATCTTAGAATTTCTTAATCCAGTAATTATATTCTCCTTCTCCATATAAGTCTAGTCAAGCTTTTCTTATGTCAAAGTTATTGAATGCAATCGATTTCACAGTAGATCTATCTTATAGAATTGTCCATTATTGCAGTATTATTATTGAATATATTGTCGGTTCTTGATAATTCATAAGTTATATCAGGTGTGTTTGAATTAGAATTAAAGAGTAATTGATGGCAATCACATTAGGATATTTATGTGCTTTGATTGAATATTTACCAATTGCTAGTTTGGGATGTGAAACTAGTAATTGAGATTAAATAATTGAATCTAGATAGGAATAAGGCAACGAACTTAGAAAAGATTATTGGAACCTTGTTATTTCTTTTATGGAATTCTTCATCATAATTTCACAACTCATTATTACAATTTTATTCACAAAACTCAGATTTTCCTCATTAGAACTTGATGGTTTAGAATTAAAGTTTACATTTTCTCTTGTAGTTCGCATTCTTCGTGGGATCGACACCTTAGCTATACACAATAATCGCGTGTAGTTAGAGCGTAATCAGAGACCCCTATGTTTCATTTTAAAAATAATGATATATCGAGATATGTCCAAATATATAACATATGTATACCCCCCCAAAAAAAAGGCTAAGAATCCATAAAGTAAAATAAAAATAAAAATATAGCATCCGAGCCGGTCAAACCCAAGCTGCATCACCTCAATCGACCTACTAAGTCGTATCCTCGACCTCCTCCACCCAAGCATCCGGCACAGATTGAGACTCCTCTGCTATAAGAGCCTACATCTCCTCCCATTCACACATGGCCTGCTCAGGATCCCAATCTTCAGTCTTCCCATCTTTGAATAGCTGATATAGTTCTGCTCAAATCTTCATTATAGTCTTGAGTTCAAATTCTCATTTACATCAGTAAGGCGAGCAACTTCCGCATCTGAAGCAATAAGTTTCGCATCAACTCTAAAATTTTGTTGCCCTTCTGGGCAACTTCAGCTTCAAAACTTTTCTCTTGAGCAGACAACTTCTCTTTAGCAATCAATTGCTCCTTTTTACACATTACGGCTTCCGCTTGGAGAGTTTCCTCAGAACTCTACAACATATCTTGATTGAGCTTGGCTTGAGAAAAATCCAGGACTAGAGAGTCAAGCTTCTTCTTCTCCTCAGCAACTATACGTTTAAGCATGACTTGAGAAGTGAAAGCCTGAAAAACAAAAAAAAGAATATGAAGACCATTTCTAGAAAAAAATATCAAATAAAAAAATAATATCCGTACCTGAAGGGTATGACACTGGGCAAGATCGACTGTACGAACGAGTCCATGTTTGTAAAAATCTTGTATGTCAGGTTCAAGCAAAAATTGCTTAGCAACCGGCAAAATCTCCTTAATAGAATTATCGGCATGCAATTTCAAAACTTTTCCCTCATCCAAATCAATTATTGGGTCAAGACGTGCACACTTGTTCTTAACAAACTCATCATCTTCTTTAGTCTGATCGGACTGAGAGCTCGATCCAATAGCTTACCTCTTCTTAAGGCTCTTTTGAGCCGAAACACTTACATCCTTTTTAGAATGGAGCTCATCTTCCTTTTTCTTCTTTCTTTCTTCCCGAGCAACTACAGCTTTCTTACGGTGCTTCTTAATTGCCTCTTGATTTGACAACATGTCCAGATGAACAAGGGTCAATTCAGCCAAATTCCGTTTGGAGTTAGTGAGAGGAAAATGAAATATTTGACTTGGTTCCTGGAAAACAGATGAAAGGCAATGGTGAAGTTGACAAAATTTGGACTTTAGAATACCTTGATTTTTTTAAAAATCCAACCGCAACAAATTCCATAAGGGCTAGAACCCTCGAGCAATTCCTATTTTGCGCTCGAACGGAAAGAATTTTTTGCGTACGATCATTCGATATGGCAGAGCTTTGGAGATGGCTCGTACCTACAAGAAAAGAAAAAATGAGTTTCAATCCATGCAGATTCATTTAAACATTGAAATTGTCATTACTTACTCATTTTCCCCCAAATGGATGGAATCGTCTCTATATCCTTTCTCCCACACAAACAATTCTTCGAAATAAAGAAATATCTATATTTCCATCCCTTGTCACTTGTGCTCAATTCCGTAACGAGATGCTCTTTGTGTTTCCTAAGGTAGAGAGCATATATTCCCTTCTCCGAGTCATGTTCTTTCAAGTAATAAGAAAAGACTAAGTCCTTGAGAGTAATATCAATCTTGATCTTATGGCAGATGATCAAGATTCCGAGCAGCAATCTCCAAGCATTGGGCATCAACTAGGTAGGAGCTATGTCCTATCATACCAACAAATCTCTGATTAATTTAGGAAAACGAAAACAAAATCCGACCTGGAAAATAATCTCATAGAAGCAAACAAATCCCCTTGCGACCCAGTCAGATTGCTTGGAAGTACTAGTGAGCTGCATATCGTATTTTTCTGGAATACCATATGTGGTCCGAATCCGCAGAAGATCAATATCAAGGAAGGTTGCCTTTGGACAATTAGGCAACAAATGCGAAGGAAAAGAAGCGATTAGTTCACATTAAGGTTCCAATCAGCCACTAGTTGAAGGCTTCTCAACCGAAATACTCATTGGTATGGTCAACGTATCCTTATCAGTAATAGTTAGAGCCACATTTGTTCAATGACTTAAAATATCGCTTATCCATGGAGGATAAATTCCTCTATCTTTCTCTACGATTAGAATTTCCATCCAATCTTCATCCTTAAAGCTTACTGGAGGATTCGAACTACTACCCTTCATGATCTATCTATTTGCATAAAATAACAGAGAAAAATAAATCCAAAACCCAAGAATCCTCCCTACTCAAGAAATTTGTACCTAAACCATACCAGATTCCAAACCCAACAAAGCAAATTTGCGATGTTTAAAGCCTAAGAACTCAGATTTCTCAACAAAAAGCACAATCCCACAAATACAGAAACCCAATACCATTTACCTCTACATAAAATCAAATCAAAAGAACATGTAGTTTAGTTTCATCAAAATTAAACTGAAATCCCATAAAAATGCCAGCGGAGTATTCATAAACAAAGGAGTTCATCGATAAAGAGGGTGATTAAAAACAAAACTAACTAGTAGATGGCGAAGAACACATGAACTCAAAAGAAGAATAGTGGAAGATTCCCTTGAACAACTCTAAAATCACGCAGGGGGAAGGACAAAACGAAGAAGAAGAAGAAAGAGTGGAAAAAAAATTATTCTCTTTGGGTTTTTAGAAGTCTAGCACGATTTTCAAAGTGAAACACGCGTCATTCATCAAATGAGCCCATACTCTCTAAATGACATCGGATTGTCTTTTCAAATTTCATGGCCCTCAATGAGCCACATATATAGTCATTCTTGCCCAAGGAAATTCGAAACACCTTCACAATGAAAATAAAAATGACGAATCTCCGTACAACCATTCTTTCTAGATTTATTAATTCCGCTTGGAATGACGAAAAATTACCAAAGATCCATTCTTTGACTCAAAAACGAATTGAATCCAAGAATGAAGGGCTAACTGTAGAGGTCAAAATATATATTAAAGACGCAATTCATTAAAAGCCCAAACCAAGCCCATTTTGATCGGTTCACTAAGCCCAAATCCACCGAATATATATTGATCAAAATGACTGGTAACACAATCATTGGATTTTCAACTTTGCCAAGCATCCCCATGTGAGATAACTGAAAAAGATTAAGGCAAAGTGACATGAATGATAACACTCAATAACGTCTTTTTTATTGAGTCTATAAAGGAGAAAGGAAGATAAGCCAAATGACACAAAAAAAACCCCCTCTCTCTCTCTCTCTCATCACTCCCTTTCTCTCTCTATTTGGTCTTTCACTATAAATTAGTACGTCAGCCCACTTGGTCCTTTTGATTTCTCATACTCCGAATGGAACATCGTTAATCACCCCACAAACCCCTTTGGGGTTATCCCTTTATATGACCAGAAAATACTATATCCTACGTCCACTCTCTCTCATACCATATTCTGAATGGCAAGTTCATAGCATTATCTTGAATCAATCAAGCCCAGGCTTTTTGGAGGGTACACACTTAATCGAATGTTTGCTCGGACTTGTCTCACGGCTCAGCCTTACACAATTTGCTTTGATTCATCATATGGTTTTATCTCTTACTTTAATTATTTTTGTTCATCTACTTTTATCTCATATTGCTCTGTTTACTGACTTGAGCGTCAGAGTTTTATTAGTCGGCACCGCCCCGGTGTCAAGGTATTTCCACTCAGCTTCTTTTTGGTTTTAGGTCAAAAGTGCCCCTTAGATTCGATTGTAGACTTATTTGCCTCTACAACTATAAATTAATACTAAATATAATTTGAATATATTTTTTAAGTTATAATTTTACTTTTAGAATTAAAAAAAAATGAGAATGTTAATAAAAATTAGTAAAATTTTGAAACAATTATTTTTTTTCCCTCAAATAAGTTTCACTTGTTTATTATGTATAATATCAACATATCTTATTTATAATTGATATAACAAAATAAAATATATTCATAATTGTATTTGTAATAAAATAAAATTTCATAAATATGTTTTCATACACGTGTCAAAATAAGTAAGTCTCAATTGAAGAAAATAACTAAAATTGCAACGAATTTAAAAAATTAATGACTAAATTTGTTATTTTTAGTCAGGATCAAATTTTAACTTTTTGCAAACTAATGAAAATATTTATGTTATTTTTTTTTAAAAAATATGACAATTAGATAAAATAAATAAAAAATGAAAAAGATTCAATTAAAAGATAGAAAAGACATATATATATATTAACAATTAAAGAAAAGAGGCAAACAATAAAATAAAAAATAAAAAACTGGAACAATACATACGAAAAGAGTCCTCGCGTGAGGACTCTCAAAACCCATTAAAATTTTGGGATTATTAATCCGACATGTAGAGGCTTATTTCAAGTGGGAAGGATATATATAACCTCTTATCCTATGGAGGACAACAAACATGGGAAAGGGATTAATAATCCCAATCCTAATTTAGTTCTCCAAACGCAGCCTAAGAGAGAAACTTGTGGAGTTTTTTTGAACAAATGATGGAAGGAATGAGGTCAAATCCTGTTAATTTTTCCTTCACGCGCTACAATCTTAGACTCAAAAGCAAGCAAGACGGTCCAAAGACCTTGGCTGGAATTAAACCTAGATGACAAAAACGAAGATTTAAAGTAATATGATTTTGTTGATTATGAGCAGAATAATTTTTGAGCAGGTGATGAGATTCACACGATAATATTAATAATTTTATGATAGGTTCCACATAGTAATATTAATAATTTTTTGTGATAATGGTGGGATCTACAACTGTATTAATAATTTTATGTAAAATATGATAGGGTCTACGAGGTTTAATAATAACATTTTATTAAAAATATGGTGTGGTCCACAAGAATAGTATTAATAGTAAGATGTAAAAATTAGTGAGATCCACGTGGTGTAATATGATATGATAGTGATTAGGTGGGCATTTGGTTTGCGATTCTAAGAAGCCACCCGATGATTCTAAAAACCCACACATGTTTGTTTTGAGTATTTGGTAAATACTCACCCAAAAACCTTTCTATTACACCCAAAAACCCTTATTTTACATGTGTAGACCCTACCACTTTTTATATATAATTATTAATATTACTGTTTAGACCCGACCATCTTTTTTAATAAAATATATTTCTTTATATTATTTTATTATTAAATCATGTGGATCCCACTACTTTTTACAAATACTTTGTTTATAATATTGTACAAAACAAAAATTTCGTTTAGAATACTTTGTTCAAAATGTTGAACTAAACAAAAATCATGTTTAGAATAGCCTATTTAGAATATTATAGAATCACAAACCAAACAGCCTATTTATTTTAAAGAATATTAAGTTTTATAAAATATTTTTTTATTACAAAAGTGAAGATAATTTTAGTATTTTTTAAAAAAAAAAAATTAACACCTGCGAGTACTACGTATAATTATGGAGAACATCATGCAAATGTTTTAGATTTTTCCACGATGCGAAGTCTAATTCAAACATTTGTGTAAGTACAGGTATCTATATATAATTTTCTTTAATTTTAATAAATTATTTTTTTGAAAAAAAAAAAAAAATCAACAGCATCTATATAATATTAATTTTAGGGGTAATTTTATATTTTCACAAGCCCCCAAGAGTGTTAATGTATTTCCAAATAACTAAACTCCCAAGGTAGTCACATATTTCCCATAACTTGGCTTAAATTCCTTTCCATTCAAAACAAAGCAAAAGCCGAGAAAGGCATCAACGAGCTATCGAGTATGGTCCTTTGATTTGATTTTATTTTATTTTTAAAAAAAAATTGCGATTTGAAATTCCAACGGTAAGTTGATCCTACGTGGCAAAATCAAACAAATTGGTTTCCCTCCTGTTGTTCTTACACATATGTCGGCTTCAAACATAAAAGGGATCAGACAGAAGAAGAAGAAGAAGACGACGCTTCAGCTCGTAGACTTGGAATCCTCCATAGCCCACACCAGAAGGTGAGCCTTTCATCAATTGTTTGTTCCATTTAGGGTTCTTCGATCTCGTCCGTTTTCGAATTGATTCCATTTTGTCTCACTTGCAGAGATTATGACGAAGACCAAGCGTGGCTCGAAATCGGGAGATGCTGTTGTTGATCATCGGGATTGTGGAAGTAGGGTTCGTCAACTTGAAGAGGAGAATAAAGCTTTTCAGGTCATTGGTTGTTTGTTTATTGTGATTTTGGATGATTGCGATTTCTATTTTGTGTGATTTGTTTTGTTTGGTTGCTGAGAAAGTTGTGGGAAAAAAAAAAAAACAGAAGTGGAAGTGAAGATTGTTTGATTCGTAACTTATGAAATTCCTTAGTTCTGCGGAAATTATGTCTAGATTGTGTTGTTATATTCTGTTCATTTTCATGTTCAGTCCAGATTGAATACGGGAATTCTAAAATTTTCTAGAGTGTGCCTTTTCTGGAGAGGATTTTGGGGGAGGTATCTTAAGAACCAAAGAATTGGTTACTCTTAATTGAAAAACGAACAGGAAAACAAAATTAAAGCGACTAAGAAACCATGTATGTGTGCTACATTTCAAATATGAACAATTTGAAGAAATGAAATCACAACTATTAACTTTTAACTCGGTTATTTCTCAATTTTTCTCATGAATCTATATAGCCTATGTTTAATTATTGTGAAAATTACTTACTTTGCCTATGGAAATAATTTACAGAAGGAGAATGAAGAACTAAGGTACAAGCTTGCGAATGTCTCATCGCCTCCTGGTGATAGCTCTCAGAAGATCAGGGAAGAGTATTTGCAGAAGCTTATTCTTCTAGAAGATCAGGTGAATTTTATCAACATTGTGAGATTTTTTTTTTGATGTAATTTTGCATAGTTCCTGTCTGTAACCAGTTTATCCAGGTTGCTGAATTGAAGAAGAAGCTAGATGCCAAGTCTCAACTCTCAATCCAAAGACCCAAAGGTGATGAAGCAACAAAACGGTTAAACTTTGAGATTCAGAGTTTGAAGGCTCAGAAGGTAAAATCTTATTATATACGAGACACTTCCACTCGAAACTATGGCGTTTGTTCTCAATCTCAACAACTTACTTTTCTTTTTAGGTTCAACTGCAATGTAAGATGAAGTTAGAGTCTTTGCAGTTCAGATCATATAAGGCTTCTAAGGAAAAAGAAGTTCTTCAGGTATAACTACAGAATTCACCGTTAGTTCACTTTTGGCATGACATCTTTCAAGTTTAAGTTTTAAACTGGTACCTTGCTATGCTTGGTCAATGTTTAACATGGCTTAAATTTTTTGGCTGCTATCTTGAGGTTTTATCATGTCAATGTATTTGAAATTTAACAGCTCAGGAAAGATGGAAGGAGGAACCAGTTTGAGACGCGTAAGCTATTAGATTCTAACCAAAGACTAAATATGGTACTTTCACCGTGCACCTAAAACGTTTTGAAACATTTGGGATTCTGTTTTCTATCTATGCAATTTGTGGTCAACAATTCTCTTAACTCTCTCATCCTTGCATGTTAGGTTTTGCAACGAAAGACAATAGAAGCTTCTATGGCTACTAAACCGCTAAAAGAGTTGTTTGAATCTCGTAAATCTTTTACACGCAAGAGAGCTGGTTTGTCACTTACTGCCTCATTTAGCTAATTTTAGCATTGATGTTCATGTAAACACATGTAAGTTTTGAAACAATTTGTTAACATTTACCCTTCTTTGAATCTGATGTAGGTGTCAAACATATTCCACGACTGCAGGTATGTTATGACCTAACTGGAAAATCTTGGGCACTCTTTTACAATCTTTTCTTGCAAGTGCATGTGGTCCTTTAGTTAGTAACCATTATTTGATTTCTTTTAGTGGTTTTCAGACCAAAAATACTACTGATGTATAAGCCTAGACTGAAAAGTTTTAGCCTATTCTCATCCCTGGCATTTAACTATCGGGAAAATTGTGTTTAGCACTATTATATGGATTGAAAGAGTAGAATTTCTGAAGCTTACAAGGCATTTTATGTGTTTACGACTGTATATTTCTGGGTGTTCTTTCCTTCCCTCATTTTTTTTTCTTCTGCATTTATTCTGGTATATATTATTTCTTATAACTGATGCAGGGATTGGAGTATGATCTTGAAGTGTCTACGAAGTTGCATGAATTATGTTCTGAATATGAACGTCAGATGGAATTGTATGTCCCACCAACTGTATTTAATATTTATCTCTGTCTGTTTCTCTCTCTCTCTCTCTCTCTCTCTCTCTCTCTCTCTCTCTATATATATATATATATATGTGAGTGTGTGTATCTGAAGTAATTTAAGTTCAATGCTTTCATCTGTAGGTTTTGTAGTTTTCTCAACGTTAATTGGTGGATCAGAATAGGTTCATAATTTGTTGACTTAAAATTAACTATATTTCATATCAAACAAGTTTAATATACAGTTTAGAATTCGGCATAGTACTAATTTAACTATAAATCATATTCTGAGATTTTTGAACTAACAAGTCTAGTAGTTGAATTGTACTATAATTATTGCCCTTTAGAAACAACCCACGATTAGATATTCTGAAACTGTGCATCTACAACATGAACTGAGTGAAGTAATGAATCTTCATGCTTCTTGTTGTTAGGATGGCTGATGAGATTGCTAGTCATAAGGAAGAAGTGGAGGTGCTGAAGCAAGAAAACTTAACGTAAGAAGTCTTTGATTTTCTTCCTGAGATTTCTGCAGTCTTTTCTGTGGCGGTATTTTTAGGCTCAACCTCATTGTTTGAAACCGTTTTTCTCTCTTTAAGCAGTCTGTTACAGGAGAAAGAAGCTGATATTACTAAGGATCTCGACATAAAGGATTTGAACGAACAAATAGCTAGCTTAAGTGGTTTGTTTAAACAATTAAGACAACAAAGAGCTGAACTTGATTCCAGCAATAAGTCACAGGTTAGTACAGTTGGTCTCAGGTGAATAGTGAATCTATGATTAAAAAGACGTTATACTAAAAACTTCTGGTTTATATTTATGATTATCAGGGAGTTCCAAGTCAATCCTCTCTTACTTCCATAAGAAGTAATCAACTAGTGGACATAACTACATCTGGATCAAAATGTTCTCGACCAAGTAAGTCTGCTTCGGGGGTATGCTGTTCATGCAGTAAGAAGTCTCTGTGCAAAACCACAAAATGCCAATGTCGTCAGAACGGCGGCAGCTGCGGGGCATCATGCGGCTGTACAGCTGCTAAGTGCACCAACAGAGAAGCAGTTCAAATCCAGTTGAGCAACTCCCCACTGTCACAAATAACTGAAGGCAAAGTAGATTGTTCAACTATTGTTGAACCAGCAAAAAACACAACCGAAGATGCTTCTCAGATTGCTCTGGTTGAGAAGCCAGCTGAGATGAACGATAATAATCTAAGCACTAAACCTTTATCCGACATTGGAAACATGTTGGTAAACTCCATTACCCTTTGAAAGGAAGATCTCATTTTATTTTTTTTTCGAGTTGAATTTGTTTAGTTCTTGAGCAAAGACATAAAATTTAGTACTGATTACAGGTTAAGCGAAATGACACGAGACCTGGCCAAAGAAAGAAAGGAGGAAAGGCAGTAATTCAGGTCGTTTCTGAAGTTGCACCTTCCTCAACGACAACAAACAGCACCGGAGGAGGCTCGAAAGAAGCAGGGAAAAATAAAAAGGTTCCGAGGACCACACGATCAAAAGTTGCAACTTCAGAGTGACAGAGGCAGAATTATAACTATCTTCATCTTTAACGACTGAATGATTTTTTAATTCCTTTACATAGATTGAAATACACCTTTTTTTTTTTTTTTTCAATTGGATTTGTGGAATGAGGTTACTGGTGTGTAGCTATCAAAGAATGTTATGGCTTCCTTTCTCCTTTGGATGAAACTTTGGATTTCATCATATTGTGACACATTTGACTTAATGAAACACGATTTCAAGTTTGTCTCATCAGTTAAATTATAGCACAAAGTGTCTATAAATTATTCGAATTTGGTCCGTAGTTCACTTGAAGGTTGGACTAATGAAGCAACCAAGTAGCAAGTTTGCCAATTTTAATAATGGGGATCAAAATACAACAATGCAAATATTTTAGGGACCAAAAAGCCTTTTTCTTGTCCATTTAAGTTGATACTGGGTGAGAAGCCAAGTATCACCTAAAATGTAATTTCCAAAAACTAATTTCAATGAGTTCATTTAATTTCACCTTTTCAGACTTGTGAGTGTAAATTCTAGAAATATTTGGACAATAAAATTGTATAATTGATGTAAATGGTTAGGGGATCTTAGCTCCCTAATTGTTAGGAGATTACTCCTTAAAAATAGGATTAATAGATGCGATTGTTCGCTTCCACCTTGAAACAACTTATATAGGGAATTATTCAGAAATTCAAACTAAACTAAATTCATTACAAACAGAATATTCTTACTAAAAGTGTGGAAGGAGCAATTGAAAGTCAAAGCAGAAGCAAAACTTTACAACAAAACTTGCTTCCATAGTCTTTTAAGGTTACCTAATACATTAGGATCTTTATTGATTTGCTGCAAAGTTAAAAAGTCTACCAATTCTTTGATGCTTTTGCAGCACTACAAGTTTAGGCCCCGCTTTTCAGATTCCAAGCTTTGTAACCCAGTTGTTCAGTTGCTCGGCAACACAAGCTGATCCTGTCGAACCATATGAGCAGAATTTCTTAACCGAGTTTTCTACGCCAAGGAACTCGTATACATCCTCGTCAAACACTGGATTTAAGCTTCGCAGTTCATCGAGACTCAAGTCTCGAAGCTGGCAGTTCTTAGACACGCCCAAGGCGACAGACCTTCCAACTATGTCGTGAGAGGTTCGGAAGGGTATTCCCTGAGAAAACCAGGCAACATAATTTAACGTTGAGACAGTAAATGTAAGACCCTAACTTCATTAAATAGTTAAGTTATTCCGGAGGGCAATAAAAGGTTGGCCATTGATTAAAATGCCAGAAAGATCAGCTATTCATATAGTGTCGAAAATTGGGATTTATATAGCTTCTAACAATGATGATAATTCTAGAATTAAAGAAACTAAAGCATTTACACATTGGCAGAAAGAGATGGCTGTTTTAATAGATATAGAAACGACTTACCTTCTTCACAAGATAGTCAGCAAGTGTCGTAGCATCAAGAAACCCAGCTGGTAAAGCCTTTTTTATTCTCTCCTGATTAAAAGTAATGTTCTGTGCAAACTCAGCTGACACTTCAAGCATCCCCAAGATTGTCTTGACGCTGTCAAATACTGGTTCCTTGTCCTCCTACCTCGAGGTGAAAAATCAATATATTAATATAACTCAAGCAGTGGATCCTACATTGCAATATGCACAAATTGCTCATTTTTACAAAATAGATCATGCGTGTGTGGAGTTCTGCAGGGACCAAAGAAGCATTATGTCAGGAAGTATGAGGTTCAGACCAAGATATTCTTTCCCTCCCAACCCAGGAGCACAATTAGTGATTGATAAAAGTGGATCATTATCTTTTCAATCCAATAAACTGGTATAATGAAAAGAAGAAATGAAAGAATTCTACCTGCAAATCACGATTGTAAGCAAGAGGAAGTCCTTTGCACAGTGTGAGAAGAGTAACCAGGTCGCCTATTACTCTAGCCGACTTTCCACGAACAAGCTCCATAGGATCTGGATTTTTCTTCTGAGGCATGATACTGCTTCCAGTTGAAACAGCATCACTTGGTGTGATAAATCCAAACTCTTCCGATGCCCACAAAACCCACTCTTCGCCAAGTCGTGAGAGAGGTATGGCTGTGATTGAATTAGCAGAAAGAAACTCCAAAACAAAATCTCGGTCTGACACTGCATCGATACTGTTAAATAATGAAGTTAATTAATCAGCTACTCAAGGAAGCCAATTATAAATAAGTACATTAAAATAAAAATAAAAAATGGAACAAAAATGTTGGCCATTATTTGACCAGAAACATGTATATGACAAGGGGCAAAAAGCACCCATGGAAACTCAATAAACGGAATCAAGTGGTAATTTGACAGTGCAAAGATAAAATTACATTTAAAGCATGTTGATTAGTTTGCTCACTAAGCCATAGCTTTCTAAGATGATTTTTAGCAGCTATAATAATCATATAATAAACAAACAAAAAAAATTATAAATTAATTTTGAAGCATACCTGTTAGCCATGGGAGCAGAGAACCCTAAAGCATCTGAAGTCATAAATCGATCAATTGGAAGGCCAGTTCCAGCCAAGGCACAGGCACCTAAAGGGCAGAAATTCAGCCGAACTCGGCAATCCACTAAACGACCAGCATCACGTTCAAGCTACATAAAAACATAATGATCTTCAGGAAGCCACAGAAAACAGAAGAAAAGCGTCTAACCAAGCATATAGTATTATTTTGATTAGTACCTACATTTACAACCACTAATCTATTAAGAAGTATATCTACTAAAAAACAGAAATGAGAGAATCCTAAAAGGTGAATAATATGATAGATGAAACATCAGAAAGCAACTTAACGAATCAAATCATCAACTCAAACCTGCTCAACAAATGCTAAGAGAAGATGCTGCAGCAAAACGGGTTGCGCCCTCTGTAAGTGTGTATAACCAGGAACAATAATACCCTCATTCTTCAATGCTAACTTAACCAATGCAACCTGCAAATACTTGATTCTTTCTATAATCAAATCAATTGCATCACGGCACCAGAGACGGAAGTCAGTTAACACTTGATCATTTCGACTCCGGGCAGTGTGGAGCTTCTTTGCAGGTTCACCAATCAAATCAATAAGGGCTGCTTCAATGTTCATGTGCACATCCTCACGGTCAGTTCTCCATACAAACTCACCATTTTCGATTTGCCTCTCTATATCATCAAGACCTTTAAGAATACTATCCCTATCACTGACACTGATCAACCCCTACAACACAATGATTTATCACAAGTTTAGGAGCATTGTAGAAGCACCAATTTAAGCAAGCAATCCTTCTCTTCAAAACATCAAAAGCACAATCCAATAAAAGAAAACATTTTTCACATGGTACAAGGAAAATACACGAACATCAAAATATCAACTCTAAATGCATGTTAATTAATTGATAAAGAAGACTTCAACTTGGACCAAAACAAGTGTAAACCATTAATCAAGCCAATCGTTTCCAAATTTCCCCTCAATCTACCCAACCAAACGAACGTCACAACAAGAGTCGAACCACAAATTGTGAAACAAACCACCAAGAGAAGGAAAATACACAAGAACATCAAATGCCAACTCTACATGCAAGTTAAATCATTGATAAAGAAAAGTTCCAACTTTTACCAAAACAAGTCTAACCCATTAATCAAACCAATCATTTCCAAGTTTCCCACCATTTTTCTCATCAACCAAACAGATCAAAACAAAAAAACCCAGAAACCAAAAAAACAACAAAAGGGGCAAACCTGATTGGCGAGCATAGAAGCATGAGCTCTACTCCCAATAATATCATGCTTATACAAAGCTTTATCAAAGGAAATCGACTCGGTGAACCTCTCAACAGCATCGGTGACGCTCTCCTCGAAACGGCCACCCCATAGCTTGTTCTCTTTGGATTTGGGTTTCATGGAGGAAGAATCGACCTGGGTTTTGGAGGCGCAAATCACCCTTGGCCCTCTGTGAGGCGAAGCAAGGAAGGCGAAAGAGGGTTGAGAAGGAGAGTGGGTTTTGGAAGAGGAAGAGAAAGAAAAGAGCAAGACGGGTCTTGGGTTGTAATGGGTAAGGGTAGCTTCCATGCTCAAAACAACTCGACGGCTATGGCTCTTTTGCTTCTTCTTAAACCTCTGCGACTGTGAGTGTCTTTTCTCTCTCTCTGTTTCTGTGCGTGCCAAGTGTGATTGTCTGGGCTTTCGGGTACGTGGGTCACCCGATTCTACTTTGAATTTGGGCTGTAACTTTGGCCCACACCGAGTTTGGGCTCCAAATTATTGTGCTCTGAGAGGAGGGAAACTATAATGGATATGATATTTTGTTGGGCATTTGCCAAAGGGATTGTTGCTAATTTAACCTTTAAAAAAAATATAATTTAATATGTAACTTTTAGTTTTTTTTATTTGTTTTTGTTTATTTGTTATGTAAACTTATAAATAGAAAAGTAAATAAATTTAAATAAAAATTAAAAAAAAAAAGCACAATTAATGCTTGTAATGTTAAACGAATCCCTGCCAACCCCAAAGTCCCCCTATTCCCAAAAGACTCCTCCCGTGACTACCCTAAAAAATTTCCTGTTTTTTTGTCCAAATCTACCCACCATTGTTGAGAGAAATTAGAAGCGACAAACTCGGCAAGGGCATTAGGCCAAGGATGAAAATATCGGTATTGCGAGATATATCGGGGTTTGGATTTTACGGAAATTTCGGTAAGTATTTCAATTTCGGTGGATATTCCTGGAAAAAATTAAAAATTAATGGATATTTACATTTTTTTGGAAATTTTTTTGTGAAACTTTATATTTAACTTGATTAAATACTAATACATAAATTAAACACTTTTGATAATAAATTAACT
>WUAT03000006.1:3275651-3285686 GCA_010015005.3 Ulmus americana
AAAACGCTATCAAAAATATTTCGTAGCGTTAAATCTAACGCTAAGACAGCCCAGCTTATTAAAAGTCTAGATCCTATCATAGTATTTTTAAAAACTTATGTTGTTATGCCATAAAAACATATACTATAGCGTTTTAAAAATCTAATGATAAATATGTTACCACATTTTAAAATCGTCTTGTGGCACTATTCTTAACGTTTATTAGCATTTATCTTATTTATGGGATAACAATTTTTTTACGCTATGAATGTTAGAGTAATAAGAAGATATGGGTATCTATAATAACGTTTTAAAATTGCCATGTTTAATACCATTCTTAACATATCTAACACCTATATTATTTGTAAGATGACATTTTTTATTATTAAGAAATTACTAATGCTAATGAAACATATTAGTAAACACCAATAAACTAAACAATATAATTATAATTATATAAAACATAATTAAATTCAAAATAAGTTTATAATTATCCAATAAAAGTATTAACATCATACTCTAAATCTAACTTATAATTTATAATTATTCACATTGTTTGATCTTGTAGTTCTTGCATTGCTTCCGGCTTGTAGAATGCGCTAGACCTCTGTAATGTTCTCCACTTAGATCTTGTAACTCCATGCTCGTTTGTCACAACAAACTTCGTAACAATAGTTTCCTACATCCTTTTGCTCCCTTGCTAAAAGCATTCGGTGTAGGGGGTCAAGTCACCAAAATATTAATTAGAAATAAAAATAGCATGGGAGAAAATATCATTTATTTGATAAGGTGATTAACCACGTTCTATGAATATGAATTGGATAAAATAAACAACAGAAAATCAGTTCGTATCACACAATTTATCAAAACTTAAGAAAACTTACCAAAATAAAGGCTACAACACTATCACAATTCTCAAGAATCCCAAAGTGCAAAAAAAAAAAAAAAAGAAGCTAAAATTCGTAATTGTTACTAGTATTTTCATCTCACAATGGTGATATTGGTCATTTGCTAATGACATAAAAAGGAAATGAGATTCCTTGTTCATGCAAGATAATAGAAAAAAAAAATGAAACAAAAATAAATTCTACCTTTCTCTGCTGAAAGGGCATTGAATATTGTTAATTGGTCAAAATTTTCCAAGTAATGATGCTGAACCAAAACTTTCACCTGAAAAGTTTTAGAAACCATAATAAGCAAATAAAATATAGTAGAAATAAAGGCAATATCATACTTGATCTTGAAAGCAAACAAAATTTAATTCAGAAGGAGCATTTTGTATCGAAGCAAATATTATACGCAAGAAAAAAATACCTATTTACCTGACAAGAGTAGCTCCTCTTGATGTTTAATATATCATAATTAGAAATTCCAGAATATAAAACGTGTAAATAAAGGTAGCCAAATGAAATATTAGGTAGGGGATTGGAGCCTAGATGATTTTCTTAGATGTCAAATACTAAAACGTCAACAAGGTAAAAATTATAGCAGATAGAGTCCCCTTTCACCATATCAGAAATTTCACAAGTATGGTAGGCTGGTTCCAGCAAAACAAAGCTGGGAGCGATCCAATAAGAAAAATTAAACAAAATTTATACATGCAACCAAATCAATAAGAAGTTACCAATAACAATTTGTGAGCTTTATCAACTTTATAGCCCCGAACCCAGGACATGTATGTCAACTGTAATACAAAGTATCTTTTGAGAGAATCAACATGATTAACATACTAGCATATAACCAATTAAGAGATTAAATTTATACGATCATAAATGTCAAACAAACACCTGAAAAATTCTCTATCTGTTTGTTTGACTATTTTGGCTTTTCGAATTGAGCCTCACAAACTCATCTAAATTAGAGAGTTCTAAATAAAAGAGTGGAAGGCCATCATATTTCCAAAATATCCTTTGCTAAATATAAGCAGCAAAATTATTAACCAATGCTTTTGTATATATTTTGCAACCTTAATTTACATTTTTTTTTTTGGTAATACACGTAAAATTAATTTACATTTATATATAAAATACTAATTCACTTACACAGAGTGAAAAACATACAAGTTCATGCCCATCAGAAAGAAGTATAATTTAACAAAGAATCTATAGCAAAAGTAAATAAGAGATTAGAGAAGAGAGTTGAAAAAACCTACTCCACTATATAATTGACTTCAATATTCTATGTATATTTATACAAAGTAAAAAACCTACTCCACTATATAATTCACTTCTACTAGACACAAACAAATAGAAAGTAATTATTGGATAATAAAACAAATCAAAAGAGTAATAATGTGTCATCATACAATTATTTATAAATAAATAAAAAACACTAATTTGCTTTAACAAATATTTCTAAAACACAAGGGATAACAAGATACTTCTCAGTATTAAAAAAATGATATACAAAAGCAAAAAAGCAAAACACCAAGTTCTATGTAACATCTCAATTCGGTTGAAAGCAATAATTAACTAATAAAACAAATCAAAAGAGTGCCATCATACTATTATTTATAAAAAAGCACTAATTTTCTTTAACAATTATTTCTAAAACACAAGGGATAAAAGGTATGCATTTTTATTCCAAAAAAAAAAAAAAAAACAAATAATAGGGATGCTTTACAAAAAAAATGATATACAAAAGAAAAACACCAAGTCAATTCGGTTTATGGCCCTGTGTTAGATAAATGTGCCATGCATCACAAAGTTTGAATTAAAATCAATTTTTTTTAAAAAAAAAAAGCAAGACCCAAGTGTACTAAAAAAGGTACTTTATATGACTTAGACTTGACCTCATCCCATGATTTTCCATTTCGGACTAGTTCTATTGTCATGGCCTGTTTGCCTTTCTCAACCTCAGGAAATCAATGTTAGTGAAATCTAATAGTTATAGATTGGATCTAGACATATATTATCAGTGTTCTACTTCAAGTGATCAAGTAACGCTAGAAAGGAAAAATGGAAAATTTAGATGAGGAACACATTTTTCTGTTTTCTATAAACTGCTACTTGAAGTTCCTCATATGACCCACTCCCACTGGCATCACCCTGATAAAATAAGAGCTCAGATTGCAATTGCTCAATTTGGCTAGGCATTCTTTGCAACTGAGCAGCCATTGAGTCTCGATTGATCGAAAGTTAAAGTAATAATAAAAAAAACATATAAAATCATGAGAAAAATAAAACATAAAATCTCAAATACTAATGATAACTGTAATGACAAGAATACTTACAATTGCCTTGTTTTGGATATTAGGAGCATGATTTGCATACTTCAAAGTGTTCATCAGCAAGACTAACACAAATTACATTGAACACAAATAAAACTTTAAAATAACAAAAATTGCACCGCATGAGCGCTTTTACATTTCGAGAAATATGTAAATGGCATACTGATAATAATAGTTTTATATAATAAAGGAGAAATGAGGTTGTTGTGGACTATTTTGGGAAGTGGGAAAGAGGAGGATTGTATAATTGATTTTGGTTGAATTTGAAAGAAAAAGAAGACAAGGGCACGTGAAGGTCTTGTAGGAAGTAGTAAAGGTAGTTTGCTTTATTGAATAGTGGGAAGTGATTGAGGGATGTTGATAGATGGGAGAGAAGTAGAAAAAGTAGTAGTATTTTATTTCTTTTTCTTGGCTTCTTGGATTACACAATTGGCTTAATACATTTTGTTGAAGGCATGCCAATATATAGGCATTTTCATGTCGGTGACTCCACAACTAGAGCCTTCTACAACTTTCTACTTTATTTAACAAAAGTTTTAGATATTTTAGTTTATTAAGTCTAGTGTCTAGACTATTTTAGAGTAGTCTAGAAAACTATACAAATGTGTATCATATTCTATCACATATCACATACTAATCATCACTTTTTTACTGTTTCCTCCAAGGGAATCCTAGAACAAGTCAAATTACAAGCATCAGCAAAGGGAGAGTATTTAAGCACATTTACTTTAATTTCTTAGAGACTACCAGGTGTTTTACTTGAAATACATAAACTATGTGTCATCAGTTTCAGGTAATAATCTCATTTGAACAAACTGACACTTGTGCTCTTTACACTTCACACTACTTAAATGAAATACAGCCCAACCGTTTAAATTGTTTCTTGTTCACCAAAAAAATCAGATACTATGTAAAAACATACAAAAAGATCATTTTCATACCTGTAACAAGCGTGTTAACTTGCTGTCACGGTAAGGAACGTGTCCACCTTCTTTTCGTTTCTTCTCATCTCCCAAGGCACTTATCACATTGCCAAGAGCCAGTAAACCTTTATTGATATGAATGCCTAACCAAATGAACCATAAACAAATCAGAAAATAAAATAATTAATTTAAGAATGAAGCATAACCAATCAAGCATCTAAAAGATTGAAATCCATTAACCCAATACGATGTCATCACTAATACGGTTATTACCTTCTTTAAGACGCATACCATCTGCACCTGTTCTTTTTGCTCTCTCAGAACCTGCTAGGTCCACTAAATGCAGTTTTGCACAGAGAATATCATCACCTATTTCATCATTAACTGCTTGACCAACCTTCTTTTGCTCCATTGCTATTGTGAAAATAGCATGTGAGCGACTGAAAATAAAATAAAATAAGTGAAACAAATCATATCTAAAAACTACTCCAAATAATATTAGAAGATAAACACAATCAATTAGTTATAATCACATATGTGAGCAAAGTACTAATAAATATGAAACAATTGTCATTATGGGAGTGAAAACAATGTGATATTAGACTTTCCAATTAGAATAACAATTTTCAACATGTTCCACAAAGCTGGAATAATATAAATGTATACAAACAAATCTGTAAATATTCAAGTTGATGCACAAGAACGAATAGAACTAAAGTAATCAGGATGTTCAGACATGAGTATATCCACTTAATTTTTGTGTAGCACACAATGATGTACAGCAATTTACTATAATTACTTGAGCCCTGCTCCAAGCCTAGCAAAAACAATAATTAGTAAAAGCTGTAGCACCTTGACTGACTGTTCATGTTTGTACTACCGGTAGCACGAGTTAGAGAACCACGACTGAGATATGAGGCCATCTCTTCCTTAGTACGAACCTCTGCCTCAATAACACCAGCAAGTGTTATCCCACCCGTCACTGTTTCTCTGATTTGAATAGGAACTCGTGCAGGCCCAGCTTTCGGAAGATTTCCATTTCCCCATTCATTTTTAGATAAAGCCGTCGAATTTGAGTCAAGTAAGTCAAACACTTCTTCCTTGAATATCTAACATTCCAGTAGATCACATGTAAGCACACATAACCCACAATACAAAATCAAAAGACTAGTTAGTGAGCCAGTGGGATCAACATTTACCTCAATAAATGACACCCTAATTAAGAATTCTGTATCATCCTTCATACCGTCAATTCTACTGAAAATGCTTTCCATTACTTTAGGTATGATTCCCCCATTACCTCCTTCACCGGTATAATTGGTCCCCATTGTGTAGGTTTTCCCGGAACCAGTCTTCAATGACAAATACGAAAAACTCATTAAGCTAGGCACGTGCATTACATAAAAGCGAAAATAAAAATGAACATAAAGAAGTAAACCAATGTCAAACCTGCCCATAAGCAAGCACTGTGGCATTGTAACCATGGAAGAGTGCTTCAACAAGTGGAGCAACACAATCGTCATATATCTTCGCCGAAGGTAACCCCGTGCTTCCGTATACATAATCATACGTGAAGGAGTGTGAACCTATTTGCACCTGTTCAAGTTTCATGAAACGCCAATTTATTACCCCCAAAAAAAAAAACAGAACTATTTCATCACAGCCGCAAAATGTTGATAAAAATCAAAAAAATCCTACCTGAGGTTCACCCGAAGCAACTGAAATACAATCTGTACAGCCAACTAAAAGCTCAGGCGTAATCAACGGTCGAATGTTGACCGCTACACGCACACACTCCGAATTCTCCATCTCCAACAAACCAGCAGAACCCTTAAAAATCATTCCAAATCAGATCAAACAAATCAAAAATCATAATCCCAGACCAAAGCAAAACCTAATAAACCAAAAATCAAAATCCCTAACCAAAATCGACACAGAATAGAAGAATCAGCAACTAATTCACCATTCGATTCAATTCAAAGATAACAAAAATGGAGATCTGAGAGAGTTACCTGAAGAGAATGGAATTCAGAAGGGGCTTGGTCGAAGAGAACCGGAGAGAGAGAGAGAGAGGAAGAGGGGTCTCGTGCGAGTGTGTGTGTGTTTGGGTTATTGTTTGGTTCCGAATGGGAAGGAAATGTGTATGGATGGCGAATTTGAAATCGGACACGAAATGGTTTGTTAAATTAGGTGAAAAAGAGGCGCTCAGGTCCGAATTCAAATATATAGAGAGAGGGGTCACGTGCGAATCACGTGCTTTACTAACGGTTCATTACGGCGGGTTTATATTTGGAAAATTGAACGGCTGGATCTGGACAGCATGGCCCACTTAGAAATGAACGGTACTATTTGGATAAAATTTTGTAATTTTTATTTTATTTTTTTTATACCTTATTAGTAAATTTAAATATCAATTTTTTTAAAATGGATTTAAATATCAAATTATTTTGATATATTAAGGTATTGTTTTAAATACTCATTATAACTTTTATTTCTTTTATATTGATCATAATATGTTAAAAAAAAATGTTTGACAATATGTTAAAAAATAAATATCATTCCCATTTCAAAAAATATATATATATATATATATATAAATATCATTTCAAAAGGCTATAATTACTCTAATAAAAAGTAGTATAATATATTATTTTACAATTAAGTTAGTTAAATGTAGTTTTTGGCTTTTGATTGTGTTATTGTGGTGGGTTTTGATGAATGCTTAGAGGCATGCGTTGAAATATTGAATGAGTTAGGGTGCTTGTGCATGAGGTGAAAGGGTTTTGATTGTTTCTTTTATGTCCCCTCGCACCATCAATGTGCCTGGCCAAGTGGAAGGATGATCTTCCTTCTTGCGGTGGATTAGTTGTGGAAGTTGATACGCTGCTTCTGTGGTTGTTCACTTGTTTGATTTGTGTTATTTTGTTTCCCCTTTTAAAAAAAAAAAAAAAAGAGTTCAAGAGGAAAAGTTTTTAAGAGGGGTATATATATATATATATTGCTCTTTGTTGTTTTGGTGAATAACGTGTCAATTTTATTGAGGTAAGATGGATCAATAGATACATAAATTAAGAGTTAAAAAGCATCCAATCTTTCTAGGGGTGGTAACTAGTGTCAATTGGTCGTGTTCATGTGCAATCATATCGAGTTGTGAAATTTCAGAGGTGTTGATCCTAGGAAGAAGACGGACTACAAGAAAATATGAAAGCCTAAATGCAAAAGCGGAAAGAATTATAAGAGAAATTTAGTTTTATTGCAGAAAATTAAATGAGAAAATTTAGAAGACAAGACTTGTAATTTAATTATCTAAACAAGAGTCCGGGAATTCTCCATAAGTTTCGTCGTCTTATTCATATTTTGATTCAGTTACTTTTGCTCAATTACAATTTTCACTTCTCAAATAAGTAAAAGGAAAATATTCAATAAAGTTCATTGAGTCTCTCATGTAATTGTTATGAAATAATCTTTGTATCGATTCAAACACGCGAGACTTATCTTATAAGATATCAATAAGCGACAATATATATCAATGATAATATTACAGTAATGGACAATCATATAAAATTAATCTACCGAAATCAATAGTATTTAATAACTATGACATAAGAAAAAGCATGATAAACTTATATGTAGAGATGAAATACAATTATTGATAAGTCATATATTTACAGATTTATTAAGTATTTTTAACTTATTATTTTGATGGTTTTAGAGTGATAACATATTAATTTACTTTTGTTTTTCTTTCATTTTCTTATTTTAGGTGCAAATAGCCAAAAGAGAAAGAAAGAAAGAAAAAATGCTTTTGGGAGAAAATAACGCGCCTATAATGATCGATGAAGCTAGAGAAATAGTTCAAATCAAAAAGGTAGGGATAAATTCTAAGCATGTCTCAGTATTTTGACCATAACTTTAACATACAAAGTTTAAATTAGGTGATCTTGGTGTCCCTAGAAAGTTAAGAGATAGAGGTACAATTTTTATGAAAACACTTAAATATACTTCAGAGCGACACAGCGCCTAGGCCTAAGTAGTCCTAGTACTGGAACTCGAGAGCTCGGTGCCGCAGTGCCCATGCCTGGCATTGCAGTGCTAGTCAAAAAATATCTATGATTTTAGATCTTATCTTTTAGTTTGAAGTTGGTTTTGAGCTTAATTGGATGAGATTTCTTACAAAACTACTCTTGGGCATCCTCATCCTATAAATAGGCATAATTAGGGTTTATTTGGTGACTTTTGAAAGTGCATAAAAGAGAGAATTTTAGGGTAGAGTTTTTCAAAAGAAAGGAGAGAAGCTAATTCAAAAGAAAGGAAGATCCAAAGTTGTAGAGTTTTTTTTCTTTTTTTCTTCTCTAATTCTTTCGTTGATGTATAGGAATTTTAGGGTGTTAATTAGAAACATGTTTTCTAGCTAATTTTCTAATTTCTAAAGCTAAGATATAATTTATTATTTACGCTAATTTAATTATAATTTCTTTCCATGTTTGATTGTTGATAATTGTTTGTTCATTTAATTCATATTTCTAGCTAACATATGAATTAATCTCTTCCATAACTAATCAATCGAGAGAGAAGGTTATAGGAGCTTATGATTCTTACCAACATACATTAAACTATATTGTAAACGCTTGAGTTCGGATATAAACTTGTATAAAGACGTCAGGTTGTTATTCATGCATATACTATAAGAGTCATTAGATCTTCATGCTTCTAGTTGTTAGTCTCTTAGAAATCAAGATTATTGCAATTGTAGAAGTAGTTCTTAGAAATAAAGGTTTTATCAAGTAATAGGATACTCAGATGTCAACATACAGTATAACCTCAATTAAATAATATTTTTGGCCAGTCCCGACTTGGGACCAATGTGATATATTAATAATTCACTAAATTTAAAAGATAATACATTTAAAAAAAAAAACTAATATGAGTCCCACTTGATATATAAATTAATAATCTCCTTATATATCAATATTATATATATGCATGACTTAATTAGGAGACATTTGTAAAATATGACTCCAATGTTTTCATCTTGAAATTGATGTCTTCTTAAACCTCATCTCTAACGTTTCTTAGTACATTAAGAAGTTCTGGTGTAATGTTCTCATATTGCAAGAGAAAATTATGCAATGTGATTGATGCTTTAAGTGCATTTTTGCGCAAGACAGACTCTAGTACAGAACTATCGTCTTCAACTTCATCTTTTTTGTCATTTCCCATGTTCTCAATAATTTGCTCGTCACTCAACAATTTTGAAGTTGCCTAGTTTTGTAACGACCCGACCTCTCGCGGTCCGTACATACTATTACATAATACCCGTATAGGACTTAATGTCGCCTTAGGGTTTCAAACATAGTTCTTTTGCCCTAAGAAAGAAACCGAAATTTAACTAGGAACATAAAATCTAAATTGATGCCCTAATTAAAATTTAAAACCTCATATGACCAATGGGTTTTTCAACACATACACTCACTATTACGGAAAAGCCGTAACGTACTCATACATATCCTTACCTGCTCTCTCTATTCTCTCCAGACTAACAAGTCCAATAGTTCACTAATTGAACTATTTCATAAACGTGAAAAGAGAGATAAAACTCAGCAATACTAACCATACAAATTGTCGATATTGCAATTTGATGATTTCATTAAAGAAAACTAAACATACATTGTTTGCCGTAACATTTGCGAAATTTATAAAAAAAAAATTCGTTGGAACATTTAATTCGGTAATATCATGAACATACTCTCACATACATGCATACATTTTCGCAACATACATACATAATCGCGTAGTGACGATTTGATCGGCAAACTCATAAACATAAACATACATTCGTCGTATATACATACATAATCGCGTTGTGACGTGTGAGTCGATATTTCATAAACATAACATCTACTC
>WUAT03000006.1:3324813-3340121 GCA_010015005.3 Ulmus americana
GAAATCATAAGTTTGAAAGTATATAATCATAATGTTGAACAAGTTACTTCGGTGAAAATATTAACCAAGATAAAAACGTGAAAGTAACTTTTCAACGGTAAAAATATTTTTCACATAGAATAAAAATATATCCATATTATTTTTATTCAATATTTGGAATCATCAAAACAACAACATGGGAACCTTAGTTCAACAGGATCGATAGAGGAGAGATCAAGACGGCTTATCTGGCCACTGAAGACCAAATCGCCGATATCTTCTCTAAAGCTTGGGGTCAAGGCCCATTTCACACTCTCCTTCACAAGTTGGGAGCTCTTGATATTCACGCTCCAACTTGAGGGGGAGTATTAGAGAGTGTAATTTATTTTGTATATTCTTTTGGTCTCCTTGATAGTTGTACAGCCACCTTGATTATTGTATTTGTCTTCTAGGAAGTAGAATAGTCTCCTCTTAGAAGTTGTAGGGTATTTTCCTTTTTTACTTGTATTTTCCTATTTAACTTTGTATTTTCTTTTTGATCAATATTGAAGACCTTTAGTCTTCTTCTCTTTCCCTCTTCTAAATTTTACACCTCTACCATGCCTCGCCAGACTATGAAGAGGACCAACGCTGCACACGAGGACCGCCACCGTGCATGCATGGCTAACTTTTCGGCAGTTTTAGACGCCACCATCGGCTTCACCTCGGAGCTCAGGTCCCAGTGGTATGCTCCTCCACCCGTGCTTGGTCCTAAAATAGAAACCACCATGGGTGATGTTCGTTTCTCTTTCTAACTTCTCTCTAAGTTATCTCTCTCTAACTAACAAAACTCAGACTATTGCTATGCTATTACAACAACTAGGAGATGTCTGAGACTTATCGAAAGTTGCCAATGTTCTTCGGGTTCCTTTGACGGAATTCTCCTCACTTTCCCGTTTTCTTTCCTTTTTATTCTATCTCTCTATTTTGTTCCAACTTGTTCCATTCTGCAAACTTTCCTAGCCAAGCTCAAGGAAATATTGCTTTGTTAGTGCTTGTAAAAAGAAATGTTTTGATATTCCCTTGCTATAATTTTGTTCCCACCGAAAAACCTCACCAACATTGCCATTTACATTTTTTTTTAGTTGCTGAAAGAAACACTTTTGTTTCTTATTTATTTTTTTATTATTATTATTTTTTAAAAACAATTAATTCTTCACGGGGTTAAAAAATATGGGCTTGTTAATGCCCATCTTCTAATTTTAGGTCTATTGGGTTTCACAAAATTTTATAGCCCATTTTATTCTATTTTATAATAATAATAATAATATTATTAATAAACAAAATAAGGAAATTTTGTCACAATAATGTTATTAATATCATTTACTAACAATAGTATGTATAAAACATACAATAAAAGTAGAAATGGAAATACGGTTTTCATCACTAATTGTAGTAGTAATAGTCATAAAATATGTAACTATAGAAATTAATACTAATAGTAACAATAGATAATAATAATTATTGTAATAACGTTACAAAAATTACTATTAGAAATAGTAAGTATAATAGGCTCAATAGGAGTATAAATAAAAAAAATACTATTCTTTTTGTGGTTAAAATCGTAATCATCCAACATAACAATAGTAATATTTATTAACGACATTATTCATAATGATATTATTATTAAGAGTAATACCAAAATAATATTCGGAATAAATCACAAAGTACTTTGTTTATTGCAATATACTTTATACTCAAAATATTATTTTCATCTTTTCCTTCTTAAGGAAATAGTTATTTTAATAGTATTATTATTAACTTCTTAATTGTATTATTTATCATCATTTATTCTTTTAAATCTTTTCCGTTCATCTAAGATTTTGTTCGTTAAATCTTCATTTGAGGTGTCTATTATTTTTGCCCTCCTTTCTGCGTATCCTTTAACGCAATATCACACAATGAATACCATGTGGTATTGTTATTAGTTATACCAATCCGAACAAAATCATTTTTCAACAAATACTGTCAATTAATGACAATAATCAAAATGAGAAATCACGAATTTCCTCAAAGTTTACATTCACAAACTTAATTTCAATGTGATGGTAAAATAACCTTAATTTCACTTTAATAAATTTTAAATTTGCATAATACTTGTTAGGATATTTTGGGTTTTCACAAAAGTTAACACCAGAGATGATGGATTAGTGAAGGGAGCATCATATGGAGAATATGAGAAGAAGAATAAATCGACCATTCTAGATGACTGCCTGGCAGATGTTAATATGGTGGATGCCAAAAAAGCAAAATCTGAAGCTTTGAAGGATAGCTAGATGAATATGATTATAAATTACTTAAAGGACTCTAAATTGTCAGAAGACAAAAACCAAGCAATAAAGTTGAGGCTGAAAGCTACTAGGTATACATTGATAGATGAAATGTTATTCAGGAAATCATTTTCTAGACCATTGCTAAGGTGTGTAACGAAGGAAGAATCTCAAACAGTCCTGAAAGCAATCCATTTGGGAGTATGCGGCAACCACTTCGGAGGAAGAAGCTTGTAATAACAGCTGGATACTTTTGGTCCTAGATGGTGCAAGATGCTCAAGATTATGCAAAGAGGTATAAAAAGTTTCAAAAGCATGGTCTGTTGGTCCATCAACATTCAGAACCTTGCCACTCAGTCATTAGTCAATGGTTGTTCGTGAAGTGGGGATTAGATTAGGGAAGTTGCCAACTGCGAAGGGATGAAAGTGCTTCGTTCTCCTTGAGATAGATTACTTTACCAACTGGGTGGAAGCTGAGGCATATTCAAACATGACAGTGAATGATGTGATTAATTTCATTTGGAAGCACATAATTTGCAGGTTCGTGATGCCAAGATTCTTAGTAATGGATAACGAGACCCAATTTAAGAACGTTAAAGTGGAAAGCTTCAAAGAAATGTATGGAATTAAAATAAAATTTTCACCAGTTTATCATCCTCAAGCAAATGGAATGACAGAGGCAACCAATAAGTTGATAGTTGGAAATTTGCAAAGGAACTTGGAAGATAAAAGAAGAGCTTGGCTAGAAGAGCTTCCAAAGGTTCTTTGGGCATAGCGAATGACAAAGAAAAGGGCGACAGATGAGTCACCATTCGCCTTAGTGTACGAAACCGAAGCAGTGCTTATGACGGAAGCTAGTTTGCCAACTATAACCACTTTGGTGGCAGAGGATGTGGAGGAAAACCGAAGATAACTAGTAAGCAATTTGGATCTCACTACTAGAAAATGGGCCTATCGTAACACCAATATCTAACACTATTGAAAAAGTGTTATACTATGTTGAAAAAAAAGGCGCTTAAGTGTAATTTTGGGAAAGACCCGGCGCGCATTCCTCCCGCTCAAAGTGTAAGTGTAATTATATATTTTTTTTTCTTTGAGGAAAACTAAAGCACAAAATTCCCCTTTCCTTCTAATCTCAGATTCCTCTCCTCTATGTAAAATCTCGATCCAACTCCATCTTCACAATCGACCCATCTCGACTTCGACTAAGACATGGTCACTGACTCTATTCCCAATCTTGACCCTTCAGACTGCAAAACCCATACATGGAGCGGGAGCTTGACAATCAAGGTATGCTATTTGCTCTTTCTTTCTCCCTCCTTCTTTGGGTTTCTCGGTTTCTAACCCTTCTTCTTCTTATCTCTTCTCAGGTAACAAGATGTTGTAATCGAAACTTTCAGAGCTACAGAGGTAAGAGGAATTTCAGGAATTGTGAAATTTGGGGGAAGGGCTTATGAGATCTAAGCGTGAACTGGCTTTCACTATGAGCTATGCCCAAGAGAGTTTTCATAACATCCATTATTTGCAGGTTTCTATCCTCTTCCTTGTTCTTCTCTTTTCTTTGCTTTGTCTTAGTTTTGTGGTAAATTTTGAGCCTTTGATGTTTATGGGTTACGAGTTTTCTAGTTCGAGATTTGGGAAAAATGGGTTTCTTTTCTTGGGATATTAGGATTTCGTATTGTCTATAGTTTTAGGTCATTTTGGGTTAAATTACAAGTTGGACCAATTGAAACTGGAGGTAAAGCTTTGGGTCATTTTGCTTTGTATTGATTTACTCTTTTATCAATTTTCATAATCTTTTTGTTTTGTTAGCTAGAGGGTTCTGGAGAAAGAAAAACAGAGAAATGGCGAGAAGAAGTGGAAGCAGAAGTAGACGAGGATGAAAGGCAAGCAAAAGCATCATCTCAGCAACCAACTGAGACGAGAAAGGTGAAAACAAATGACTTGGTCTTTGTTGGCTATTTTGTTATTCAAGGTTCTTTGGAAATTTTTTTTCAAAGCTTTTTACCTTCATAATAATTATATTGTGAAATGTTCTAATTGTCTTGACGAAAAAAGAAAAAAAAAACCATATGGTTCTTATTTTGACAAATGGCACTTTTTAGCAGAATTTATTGACTCTGACTTAATTATTCGTAGTCCCAATTGTAAGTTTGTTGATTTGAAGATTGATTTAACTCTTATTTGTGTTAGATTAGCAAAAATGACTCTTATTACAATTTCAATCTTGAAAAAAAAACATCGGACAGTTCTTGTTCTGCAATTAAAACAATGACTCTCTTATTACAATTTTAGTTCTTTAACTTGCAGGAGCACAAGGATTGAGTATGTAACTCCCCCCACTTTCTCTTCTCCCTTTTCCCTGCTCATTGAGTGAAAAAAGAGGATGAGAGAAAAATAAAATTGTAGGAGTATGAAAGTTTGTTATTTTTTTCCCTCTTATATGCCCAAGAGTACTTATTTATTTTTTGTATTGTTCAGATGCATAAGGATGGGTAAACCAGATGCTGGCTTTGCTCTATTTGAATATGAGCCATTGAGATCGCTTGGTTTTGCAGAATTTGATGAAGTAAATGGGAAAGTACTTACATGCTTGGCACAAGATAGAATCAACCGAATTAATCATAATATTGGAGGTGATTCTTTTTTTTTTTTTTTTTTACCAAAGAAATTTGTTGATTATTATGTTATTTTTGTTTGAATTTTATTATAATTATTTAAATTAGTTTTTTTCCTATCATTTTTGTTTTCTATCAACTTGGGTTAATAAATATAATACCAAATGATACAAAACAAAAGGGGGCCTTGATGGAGAATTTGCCTTGATGGAGAATTTGCTTTTGAAAAATATAGAACAATCCAAAATAGAGATAGAGACAACCATACTAAGCCTCCCGTGAGAAAACAAATATAAAAAAACAAGGTTATCTTTTTTAGCCTATGCATATGCAAACATCATTGGCAAGTAGTTAGAAAAACTAACTTTATATAAATATCTTAGTCATACTCGTCCTTTTGCAACATAAATTATGGACCACAACTTTAATTTCAACTACTTTGAAATAAGAGGTAAGACTTTTTAGTACATAAAGCTATTTCAACAATAAAATATCCATATGTATAAGCTTAATTAGTTTTTTAATAACTTATATTTGTTCATTTTCTTCTTAAAATATTTGTTCTCTCTCTTTTAGCTTTGATTATTTTACCTCTACTTCTATTCGTTTTCTGGTTAGAATTCCATATTATCAATTTTTTAAAGAAGTGCTTTCTTTAATAATGTTTACCAAACATATAGAATTATTATGTTTGTTGAATTCCAATATATGATCTATTACTTTCTTTTTCATTGCTAGTTTATTTTCATTTCTTGTGTTTTTTCTCAGTTTTCTGGAGTAATACCATTCAGCTTCATTTTCTCTGTTTTCTTTGCCTATTTTTCTCTATTTTACTGGTTTGGATATTAGGAGCATGATGCAAAATAGAAAAAACTACTATGATTTGTTTTGTGTCCATTATATTCAGAGAATAAGACAAAGTAGGAATAGGACTTGGCATGTGGAATGTCACAAATTAAACCCAATCTGACCGAAATAATAAATGGTCTACAAATCCAAATCACACCAATATATAAAAAGTTCCAGGAAATTGTGTTGTTCAGGGGCTACAAGTGTTGTCTCTATCATGGGAATTTGCTTGTGAACAGAACGTTTTGAACATAGATTATGGGAATTGTGCTGGAGTGACAAGAAGCCATACCCTTCTTTATCCAAACCTTCCTTCTAATATGGTCTCTCATTCTCCCTCTCTCTGTAACACACACACTCTTACATAGATAAGAGTATGGGAACGTTTATTGAACATAGATTTATGGTCGTTGAAGTTAAATTTAATCTACAAGAGCCTTTTATTAGTGTATGAGAAACTTTTATTATACATGGATTTATGGTCATTGTAGTTAAATTTAGTCTCCAAGGGCCTTTTATTAGATAGTGTAGTGGTCAGAATATTGACACCAAAGCTGTTCTCCACTCAAAATTTTTTGCATTCTTCCAGGTTGGTTCTTTCTTGATGGGTTGGTGGGGTGTTGCCTTTAAAGGAGATATCTCTCGTGTCTCAAATTTTCTAGCAATTGGTTTGACTATTGGTTACCTCGAAAGCCTCACTACTTTCAATGGTTGGAACCAGAAAATGCTTGAACTTAGTGTTGAAGGCCAATGGGTTGAAGCTATTCTTGGCTTTCTCATAGGTAAGATATCTATGTTTTTGGAATCAGCTTGCATTTAGCTTTACTCGCTTGTATCAAGACACTCTTATCTATTTTGCAGGTTTGTTTCTTGCTGCCTACTCCATAATTTTTAGTGTCGAGGCAGCTAAGGGTTTCAAGCGGCTTCTTGAAAAGAGAATTACAAATATAAATTCGAATAGCTGCTGGAGAGTGGACAGTTTCAAGCTTCACGTACCAGTAATTGCGATATTTCTGTTAATGCTAGCTTTATTATGGACTTTAAGGTTTGGAGCGGGGTGCCGGTTTTCTCCATTTCTGGTTTTCCTGGTGTGAGGCTTCCAAGCACATGGATCAAGTCTTTGCCCACCTCTCCATTGATCTCCCTCATGCCCATTTCTTAAGTGTCAGTTTACTTTGCTTCCCAAATCCAAACTTTTGTTTTTGATCTTATTGAGAATTGACTTGAGAATAGCTTTTTTTTCTTCGATTTCTTATATATGGTGATGAATTTTGTAGTTTGAAATTGAGAATTGATTCGAGAGTTTATTTTGTGTTTTTACTTAATTTGAGAATTTTGTATTTTTTTACTTAATTCGAGAATATACTGTAAGATGATAGATGCGTTACTTAAAGTTCTTGAGATACCATATTTTAACACTGGAATAGACTTATTATATGGTTTAGTAAGACATTTTATGTGTTACCTATTATATACCATAACACCTTACTATAACACTAAAAATGTGAAAAAAGACTTATTGTAAATTTTCTATAAGACAATTTATGTGTTAGCGTATGACATACCATAACATCTTACCGTAAGACGAAAAAAGTGTTACCAAAATTATCAGACATACCATAAGGGGAGAGATGTTAACACTGGAAAAAGGCTTATTGTAACTTTTCTATAAAATAGTTTATGTGTTAGCGTATGACTTACTATAACACGTTACCGTAAGATGAAAAAAGTGTTACGAAAAGTACCGAACATATCATAAGCGGAAAGATGTTAACACTCCGGAAAGCCTTATGGTATGTTTTCGATAACACGTTTGCTGTTTTACAAAATGCCTATTTTCTAGTAGTGCCAATACCCTACTTAGATACTATTCTAAAAACTCTTTTTCTTCCCATTACTCATCTCCACTATTTTTAATAAAATATTATATCTTTATCACATTTTTAATAAAATATTACATCTCTCCATCATTTTTTTAATAAAATATTACTTATTTCTATTCTAATATTATTAAATTATGTGGACCCTATCACTTTTTTTTTATAAAAATTCTATTTAAAATATTTTTAACTAAATAAACAGTAATTATGTTTCAAATTTTCTATTTAGAATACCCTGAAAAAAATAAAATAGTGTGAAACATACCCTTTTAAAATAGTGGTTGAGTATTTAGAATTCCCTACCAAATAAAGGCATAAAAGGATTTCTCAAGTCAACAGATTGCCTAACTATTTTTTCTGGTTATATTAGAAAATAAAGTTACGCTATTTATTGAAAAATCTCGAAAACTAGTTTATATTAATTACTTTTTTTTTTTGGACAATTTATTTTATATTATATTATATTATATCATATTATATTAATTACTTCTATGTCAAGGAAACGCCGTCTTTCCTTGTTTTTATCGTTTCTGCTGCTTTAAAAGGAGAAAAACGCAAAATCGATCGAAGTCCAGACAGCTCGGGTAAACGGGTGCATCGGAATATGGTGACGAGGACCGGACCCACATCAAAGAACCGGAGAGAGAAATTGTAGTGATCACCGCCTCAAAGATCTACGGTGCTTACATGTTAAGCAACATTGAAATCACCTGGACGGTAGAGTAGAGAATATGACCTCCTCTCTTAAAATATTTATATATTTTTTTAACCTCTTTTGCTCGAGCAGAGTGTACAAGTGCAAGAATTCGTGTTCGAACAGAGACATCCTTTGCACAACCATCATTGCCTTCGTCTTCGTGTTAGACTATCTCTCTCTCTCTATATATAGAAAAATTATATGTGTTTGTAAGAATTTTCACTTCAATTTAATTTACAGGTTAAAGGGTAGAAAGAACTTCTAGAAATTGTGAAAGGATCGTAACCGATTATTCTTCGGCACCTAATAATCATAGAGATTGTTGGGTCTTCGATCGTTTTAGGGTTTTTGATTCTGTTCGAGTTTGTTCGTCAATGGAGTCGCTAGATTTTCACGATGGTAATATTCACAATTTGGTTCAGAGCCGATGCCTCGACGTTCGACCAGTATGTCTATTTCTTTTGTTTCCTTAATCGGTGTTGGTTTTCATATTTAGTTTTTGGTGCGTAATTTGTGTTTGGTGCATTTATCAGCTTCTTGACGGTTTTGTGGGTTTTTGAGCTTGGGGTTGAATGTGAGGAAAAATCTTTGCTTTGTTCCTTGAGAAGAATTTCTATTTGGGTTGGTCTATATTTGTGTTATAGTGTCTAATGGGTAATTTGCTATGCTTTGCCATCACTTCCTTGTAAGGTGTTGGAAAGGCATTCTGTAATTCTAATTCTTTTAGCTATATTTTTTCGTATTATGCATCTTCTGTGTATTGCAAGGTTTTGATATTTGTTTTCTATGTTCCTGCCTTATATGATAACTTCCTTTTTATAGGGTTTCTTAGAGTTTGGAAATGTAAGCTTTCATTAGAAAATATTTTATTTTCTTCACAATGTCACTTCGAATATGAACTCTAGTTCAAACTTTTTTCTGCTTTCTGTGAAGGCTGAAGAAAGTATTAGTCTGATTGGCAGATTTAGTTTGAAGCAAATTAAGATTTTTGTTTCTATTTGTTTGTTTTTTCCTGTTATGGAGAGAACTTTGGACTTTAGGTTGGGAAAAACCACGTCATGATTCAGTGTATTTCAAATAATGTTGGTATGTGCGAACTGATTGTTTATTTTTCCATTGGATTTATGATTATGCCTCTCTCATTTTTGTGTTCATGTAGGATGTAAATCGCAGTTTGCAGATTCACTCATCATTGATACGAAGGCTTTCTCTAGAAAAAGAATTGGAGGTTGGTATAACTTTTTGTTCTGTCGCATATGGTAATGGGAAGTTCTTTTTAAGTTTGTGTATTGTGTTCATAATGCAGCATTGAACACAACTTATTGTCTGTGCAATCATTTATGTTTTTTCAGTTAGAATAATGTTGTTATGGGATTCACTTTATACAGGGGCATCAAGGTTGTGTTAACGCCATTGCTTGGAATTCCAAAGGTTCACTTTTGATATCTGGATCAGACGATGCACGGGTATGTTTGCCGATTTAAACACAGGATAAATGCATGTGATTGAATATAGCACAAGAAAAGAACATTAAGGAACATAAGGAAGGCTTAGGAGTTTTAGGGGAATGGTGATTACATGTAACTTCAATAGTTTTTCTGCTCTTTTGCATATATGTTACATTGTTTAAAAAATTAATGCTTCTATTTTTGCACTATTGCCTGCAGATTAATATTTGGAACTACTCTAGCAGGAACCTTGTGCATTCTGTGGAGACTGGCCACTCTGCAAACATATTTTGTACAAAATTTGTTCCTGAGACTTCTGATGAGCTTGTGGTCTCAGGAGCTGGAGATGCAGAAGTAATGTTCTGATATAGGAATTTCAGTTTGTAGATATAATCTGCTTATTTAAACTTGGTTTGAATGTTGCCTTGCTGATCTGTTTGCAGGTTCGGTTATTTAATTTGTCTCGATTAAATGGGAGAGGTGTTGACGACAATGCTATTTCTCCTTCAGCTTCGTATCAATGTCACACAAGAAGAGTAAAAAAGCTAGCTGTAAGATTTTGTCAAATTGAAAACATGTTTAGTTTTGAGTTATTTTTTCTGTGTAGTACTATCTACTTTTTTTTTTTTCCCTTCTATACTTTCTTATGTTTCGAAAGTTTCTTCTTTTTGTTGCAGGTTGAAGTTGGAAATCCCAATGTGGTATGGAGTGCTAGTGAAGATGGGACTTTGAGACAGCATGACTTTCGAGAAGGCTCTACTTGTCCTCCTGCTGGATCCTCTCATCAAGAGTGTCGCAATGTTTTAGTAAGTGCATTTGTTCATTGAGTTGTTCATCTTATATCTTGTTGAGTAATAACAACATCTCAAATGACTTTGGTCGACTTTTACTTCTGTCATGGTGCGTTTATGGATGAATAGGTAAATTTACATACTTATGACTTTGTCATGGTTTTTTGATAAATTTAAAGATGAACTATTCAATAATAATAATTTGTTTTGACAACTTATAGAAAAGGACCTAGCAAAGAACCCTAAAAAAATCTACACCATAAAATAAATATTAACTAGAACCTTAATGAAATCCTGTCATAGTTTAACGGATACTGGTACAGCTTCCGCAAGCTTGCACCTAAGTCTAGTATTAGAATGCATGTCTATACCAAAAGAAAAAAAGTTATGAGATGTGTTGTAGATTTTGGTGTCTGAATTTGAATACTAGAGAAGATAATAGAAATTTATAGCAGCACAAGATTTAGTGAGTTCCCACTTGGTGTTAAAGTATAGACATTTAGTAATTCTTATCTGCCATATGATCATATCAGCTTTTAGAAACATAGCAGAAAGGCACTGTCTATTTTTATGATTATGTTCTATCTATTAATTTAGTTTAATTTTGGAAATGTATCTAAATAGTTGTAAACTGTTGTTAACAGTAGGAAGTACTTAGAATGATTGTTTATCGTGTATTTCTTTTGTTGACTTTGGAATTGAGCTGCTTTGTATTTGAACTGTTTCCCTTTTCCTATCCATCCTTGGGGATCTGATTTTCACATCTAGTTCTAAATGGCAGCTTGATTTACGGTGTGGAGCGAAGAGGTCTCTGGCTGATCCTCCTAGACATACTCTTGCTCTAAAATCTTGTGATATCAGTGCCACCAGGCCTCACTTACTCCTAGTGGGTGGGAGGTAGTACCTTTATGTGTAATTGCTTAAAGTTTTAATGTTTCAACGTCAATTTCGTTGTTAAGCTTATCTTGATCGTGAATGTTTGCAGTGATGCGTTTGCGCGGTTATATGACAGACGGATGTTGCCGCCACCATCGTCCAGTCAGGGAAAGATAGCCCCACCTCCTTGTGTTAACTATTTCTGCCCAATGCATCTTTCCGACCGTGTTAGTTCAGAATCTCATAATTATCAAATGGCTGCAATCTATTTTATCTCTTTCGTCAATTTTTTGGAATTGGAAATTTTTTTTTTATTCAACATATTGTTTTTACATATTGGTATCTCCTTTCCCTGTGGAACTATCACCGTGGTCACTTTTTCTCTCCTTCATTTTACTGTTTTGCAACAGCTTAACATTGCTATCTTGCATCATAGAGCTCTGAATTGTTTTTTCCTTTAACAGGGACATTCAAGCTTGCATCTTACTCATGTTACATTTAGTCCAGATGGTGAAGAGGTTCTTCTTAGTTACAGTGGGGAGCATGTCTATTTGATGGATGTAAATCAAGGTATGTGCTTTAAGCTCTAGCAAGATTTTTGCATTTCCCTCTTCCAACTTCAGGAAAGAGCAAAAGGAATAGAAAAGAATTTTTATCTTCTGTTCGATAATACACATCAGATTAATTAGGGAGTCTTCCTAGCTAATTGCTTACTGTTTCAACTAAATCCTGCATACCATCCACAGTACAAAAGGCAACAAAGTTTTTTTTTTTGGCAATCTGCAGGCAGTGGGAGTGCTATGCAATATACCACAGAAGATGCTTCACAGTTGATGAGCTTTACTCCTTTACTTAATGAAGTGGAGACAACATCTAATATCTCCCCTAATGTTCTTTCTGGAAAAAGAAATGCTCCTGCTGTGGTATACACATCTGTTTAATATATTGGATATATCTGTCATAGTTATCTTATGGGTTTGTTCTTGTAGGAAGAAAACTGTGTTGGGTAGCTAACTTGGCAATTTCAGCTTGATGAGTGCAGGAAACTAATCCAAAGTGCCCAAAGATACTTAGATGAGGGGAAAAATTACTTCTATGGTATTGAGGCGTGCAATGAAGTGTTGGATAGATATGGTCATCATATTGGGACGAAAATGAAGCATGACTCTCTTTGTATACGTGGTGCATTGTTTCTTAAGGTTTTTTTTTTAATTCTTATTATAGCTGTGATTTGAAACAATGTCGTATTTGAGATGGGCTGATGCTTACATCTTCTTGCCCCCTTGCCTGACCTCCCCTTCTTTCTCCCAGCGGAAGTGGAAAAATGATGTTCATATGGCTATTAGAGACTGCTATAGTGCTCGAAGAGTTGATAGCTCCTCTTTTAAGGCACATTACTTGATGTCAGAAGCTTTATCCCAGGTAATTTATTTCTCTCTTTTTCTATTCCCTATTCCCCCTCCTTTTTGGGTTTATACAGTTAGAAGGATAGTTGTTGACATTGATCGTCAATTAGGGTAATCTGGCTTATTAACACATAATTTTTTTTTATACCACAATAAGATTCTTATCTAGGTAACTGCCTTATAAACACATGGAAGGTCTAGAGGATGTCATATACATGTACAACCCTATTGGGAAGTATAAAAATATAAAGATAAAACTGAATGACTTCTGTATGGAATCCCCAACAAGGGGTCTAAAAATGTCAATACGTACAAGACCCTTGTTTGAATTTCCAATGGGGGTCTAGAATATGTAGGGAATTTCAAAGTTTATATTGGGGTTTCAAACAATACCTGTAAATTTTTATAATGAAAAAGGGTAAATGGTTCACATGAGTTAGCCTATTAGGTGCTGTAGTGAAATCTACCCTAAGCACACAAGTAATGACGATTTTATAGAGTAATCTACCTAGAATCAAACAATACGAAGCAAAAACATTAACAAAGAAAACACAAAAGAACACGAGTTTTACCCTAGTTCGGCCTCAAATCTGAGAGCCTATATCCAGTAATGGTGATGCTTTCGTCTACTATAATTAGATACAATAATACTTTCTAACAAGATACAAAACTTTCAAGTTTTTCCCATGCCCCAGCACACTCTCTTGGATACAATGATTCAAATGATGCCTCTCTTACTCAATTCTCAACCCTTATAACCTAGGTAAATAGTTAAATTTGATGTCTGAATTTGGAGCATCCATGATGTTGAACATCCGTGTCACCAAGTGTTCGCACACTAGAAGACATTTAAACCATCCTATCAATACATGAGAACTCTTATAACTCTTGGAGTAAACACCTAATCAATACACTTAAAACTCTCAATTAACAAGCTACAGCTGTTACAACTTGAGACATACACCACAAAAGTAAAGATGGCCCTTCACCTATCTGACATGATGCAATGATTTGTTATAATATTGTAAACAAAAACAGTAAATGTGATTACCCACTCCTGCTTTTTGTATAACTTGTTCTATAAATTCATCCACCCCTCTTTTATACTCTAAAGAAGTCCTCGGTTTTGTCATCTAATTGCGATCCATTTTTTCAAAAAAAAAATCGGCGGAGTGCACCCTTAAAATATTACAAACCTCCTGCATACATTAACAAAAAATACACCAACATACATCCCCAATTCATTTTAGCCCAATAAATAAATCACTAATTAACACAATTTATCCAAAAAATAGAAAATATATCAAATTACATAAATTAAAACAAAATTATACTATATTCATCAAACTACAACTTTACCCATTCAATTTTGACCGCCAATTCATATACAATTAACCCACATTAACACAAAATCATCAACAAAATAACAATTGCTCTTTCCAAAAACATCTAACATTCAATTTTTATTTTATTTATCAAATTAACTTTATAAATCACAAATTTCTTCATTCTAATCCATTACAATATTTACTCATAACATTTCTAACATCAATATAATAACAAAACAACATTTAATTGGTTTATAATCAAGAAAATGCAAAGTATCTTAAAATTTATCCAAAACTTCAAAAACTTAAAACTAAAAGTTTAAAACACACTAGGGATGTAGCCACAAATGGAGTATTTTGATATCTCAAGTCGTAGATTTGGTTGAAATGGGTTTGGGAGTGGTGAAAATCGCTGGAATATGAAGTTTTGGTGAATTTTGGCCGAAATGAAGGTTCTGGTTGTGATGTTGTGTATATCAGGAAACGATGACAATTCTGCAGAACCACCGTCATTGAAAGTGTCACTCCACTGCACATTGATTTTTAGCTGAAGACTTTCGACAACAAGTTACGTATACCCGTCGCTAAAAGTCACTTTCGACGACATGCATACATAACAGTCGCCAAAAGTGTGCTCATAACCCACTTTTAGCGTGAGTTTTAGATCTAACCCTCTCCATTTGTCCCTTTTGGTTTTTTTTTTCAATTATTTTAAGGCTTAATGGTCTAGATGCCTCCTGAACTTTGCACGAATTACTACTTGCCTCCTGAACTTTAACAATGGACGAGATACCCCCTGAACTTGCATTTTTTTTTGCAACTATGAGTAAAAATACCCCCTGAACTATGAGTAAAAATGCCAAACATTGGGAGGTAGTGTTGGAAAAAAGTAATGCGCAGCGGAAAGGTGCAGGTTTTTTTAAAAATGTTTTAACCATTAAAACCAAAAACAAACAGGATCCAATCTCAGGTTGCTAAGAACAATAAATTAAACTATAGATCAATTACCACTTGTAGCGCAGATAGCAATCTAGAAGCTCCTCAACCAACTGGTCTTCTCTGCTATCCTCAATCCACCAAACCGATATGTGTGTGGGCACACCCATGATGAAAACCCTACAAGACCC
>WUAT03000006.1:3351610-3363250 GCA_010015005.3 Ulmus americana
ATTTTTTCGTCACTAAACTCTCTCATATTACTGTTTATTAACACTTTTATATAAAAGTACCTCATAGGATAAAGGGTAATTTTGAACTGTAATGCAAGTAATAGTAACATGAGGGGTTTAAAGATTAAATAATAATAATAAGGGGGCATGGTGTCAATTCAAGTAAACGAAAAGGGATATGAACCCATTATTATTATTATTATTATGTACTTAATAGCATCATGCATCAATTTATGAAAAATGATCAAATTATGTCAGTTAGATGTTCAATTTTTAGAAATGACAATATAAGATAATATATTTTCTAGAGTCACCAAAATCAACCAAAATATCACTTGTAGTTGCCACACAAGTGGCTAGAAATTGTCGGCGCGTAATTTTGTCACCCAACTTCCGGCGGCGCGTGTAGTCACTACAAGTCTTATTTTTAGTTAATTTTGGTGATTACTAAAAATAGGCTTTCTTATCGTTTTAACGAGTTATCGTGAGTCAAAATTCGATGACAATAGATATGTCAAAAAATTTCATCTCAGTAGTATAGTTGGGTCATTTTTCACATATTGATGATTTCTGATGATATATTTTCTTATTATTATTATTATTATATGTGCATGGTCCTTACCCAATCCCTAAACAAATTTAATTTTTTATTTAATTTTTGTTATACTAATAATGATTTAATAAATAAAAATATAAATTATTTTATAAATAAAATAAAATAAATTTGATGTTATACAGTTTTAGAAAAAATTACCTCATGGCCACTCAAATGTGGCAAACTATTAAATCAGCCACCTGTTATTTAAAATGTTGCATTTCAAACCTCAAATTGTTATATTTTGATCATTTTGTCAAAATTAGTAGTTAAACTGAGGCTATTATTTTTAATTAAAATCTTACACGTCAGAATCTTCTTCTATTGTCCTAACTTCCTTGGTGAGGAACCATCGGATCAAAAGTACTTGTACCGTAGGAAGACTTCACTTATCATATGTAGTCTGTTACCAATTAATAACAAATACATGTGTTCCTATTCTTGAAATTGGGGTCGACCAACATATGATGGGAAAAAATAGTTAGCAAAAACTATACAAAGAATTGTTGACAAATTATGCATGCCACACCTCAAGACAAAAAGTAAAAATAGTTTTTTAATTTGGTAAATACATATTTATTATAAAGATTTGGCACTTTGGTCTAATCATTGGATTATTCCCCGGAACTGTAGTTCCCCCTAGGAAAGTTGCATGTTGGGTGCGAATTCAGATGTGTCTTATTCAGTGTTATTTTGATCAAGGTCAAGTTAGAGATTTAGTGCTAGACCAGAGGAAACTAAATTTATCATCCAAATTCACAGGTTCAGTTTAGTTTCCAAATTATCGACCGATTAAAAAAAAAAGAAGAAAAAAAAAATAAAAGAAAGAAAGAAAGAAAGAAAGAAAGAAGAAGATTAAGATAAATTCTTGGTATGTTGTACTGGCTCAAATAATAATATAAATTCTTGGCATGTTGGATTGGCTCAATTAATAATTAGTGTATGAATAGTCGTAAAAAATGACTTGATTTGATCTTTTTTTTATTGTGAAATTTTGACACTTGATAATAATAAAAATTTAATAGAATTTATAATCATTGAGTTTGAAAAAATATATTTCTATAACTAGTGTATGAATAATTGTCAAAAATGACTTGATTTAATCTTTTTATTTTTGTCGAATTTTGACACATGATAGTGCATTAAAAAGATAAAAGAATGTACTTTCCATAGTCATAAAAAAATCAACACAAATAGTTGTCATACAGACCAGTAAAAGTTATCATCGCATCATTTTTTTTGTCGGACTTTAAACATTTAATGGCAACAAACCATAGTTCCGATTAAGATGAAACTTGTTTCATTTGATCCGTATTAATTAGGAAAACAAATCTAATCCCTTGTTTCAATAAAAATGATATTAAAATTTATAATTTGACTATTTTTCATACATAGCGAACATATACATGAACATTTTTCCATACTTAGTAGTCATAAGGGTATTTTCCCTATATATATAAAAAAGGGAAAACAAAAGAAGAAAAAAAAATCCCGTTTTATTTTACTTACCATTTTCAATATTATTTTGTTAATCAAACATCACCTAGCCCCTGATTTGTTCGCAATTTAGGATACCATGTTTTTTAAAAATACTGCAACATGTTTGTTTATCTATTTATAATACTATTTTGAACACTGCAATTTAGTTGTTTCATGTTTAGAATACTCTTTTTAAAATATTATGTTGAAAATAGTCATAATTGTTAAAAATAATATTAAAAAAATCTATTTTTTTAATTATTTCTTTTTAAAATAATAATAATAATAAATATAACGATAATATGTTGGTAATAGTTTCAGGAATTATAATAATAACAGTAACAATAATTGTAATGGTAATACTAATAGTAATGGTATTAGTAAACGGCGGTTATAGTAATAGTAATGATAATGGTAATTGTAATAATAAGTTGATAATGGTAATGATAATTATTATTGTAATTCTAACAGTATTAGTAATAGTAATGGTGATTACAATGATAATTGTTATGGTAACGGTAACAATATTAGTAACGTGATAATACGAATAATAAAAGTAAATTGGTAATATTAATCGCAAATTATGATGTGTACACGATTAGCTTAAAAAAAACTATATCGATGATGATAACAATAATTATAATGATAATGGCAACGATAATAATATTAATAACAGTGATAATAGTACTAACAATAGTAAATTGGTAATAATAATTGTAATAATAATAACAACGATAATTGTAATAATAATGATAAAAATAACAATATTAGTAATGATGATAATAGTAATCGTAAATTATGCAGTATATATGCTAGATTAATTAAAAAAAACTGTACCAATGATAATCTTTTACTACTAATTTTGGGTAAAAACAAATAATATGTATAAAATTAAATTAATCTTATTAAACAATTAAAAACTTAAAAAATTTAAATATTTTATTCAAAATACTTTTTAAAACATATATTTTATTTAGAGTATTTTATTTAAAATAATGTTCTAAGCACATATTCTCTTTAAAATACGCGTTTAGAATAAAGTAAAATTACGAACTAGACAGCCCCGAGCATTCTTAATTAGAATCCCACTAGCAACTAGCAAGAGACCCACTCACTACTTGAGAATATAGCATAGAAAAGCTGTTTGCTTCGCGGGAAAGTGGGTGGGCGCACTTGTGTCATGCCATTGCAATTGCCAGCAAAGAGTTGTATTTGGCTGACAAGAAGTGGGGTTCAACACTCGCCTTACACACCTGTCACAACCAAAAAGCCATTCCTTCGCCAAACACCAACCTTTCTCACTTACAATTAAAAAGTCCAAAGGACCAAAGCAATAGAAAAGAATAATACCTTATTGTGAACGCAACCATTACTCATAAGGGCTTCAAGGATAAACCATCAACCTTATAACAAGTTTATTGAACAAAGAAAAACTGACCATTTTAACGTGCAAAAAAACACACAAGTTATGGATTTATTAAGACCAAACTATACTTTGATCATGCCATTATCAAAGAACAAATACTCTCTCTGATGCTCGCTGAGAATATATTGCTATGGCATTTGCTATACCTTTTATTGTTTATATCACTAAGGATTAACAATTTACTTGTCTCTGTTGGGAATGTTTGCTTCTAATAAATAGAACCCTGAATCCGTGGAAACTGACTCCAACTACGCGATATGAGAGATCTGAATGGGCGTAGCCATGCAAACTCGTCTGTAATCAGCTCGTAGCAGTCATTACTTTGCTTCAAGAAGAATTGAGGAGAATGGAGCCACGTTATAGGTGCTCCCAATGCCAGGCACTCCATCCATGACAAAGTCGTGGGGGGACTCGAGATTAGTGTCCACCTGAAATTCAACAGGATTTTTTTTGGCTTGGCATTTAGTTTCGAATTCACAGCTTAATCGGATCTAATAATAATAACAACCATAGTTTTCTTATGAAAAACTGATTATGCACTAAAAAGCTATCCAGTCTCATATGAGAAAAAAAGAACAACTTGATGGCGAAGAAAAAACATAGGAGATGTACTAGAAAGAGAAAGACTAACCACTCGAAACCATCTCCTCTTCACTGGTGGTACAGGTAACGAGACCTTAACAGAAAAGTCGTGAGCATTGAATGCCAAGTAGATGTCTCCGCTTCTTTCATGAAACCTGCAAAGAAGAAAATAATGTTTATGATAGTCACCTGATCCGCGATTTACATTAAATCTTTAAAACAAAGCTAACTTTAATTGGTTTTACTACACCCTTCAGTATATTTTTCTTGTATTTCATATTCTCTTAATTGAATGCATGCAGATTTATTATAATGCAGTCTTTTTCTTTCAGTTAACTACTTGCATGATCATATACTGATATGGTGATCCTAATCTAATCAATATGAATGAGAGGTCCGTTGGTTGAGTTCCAAAAACTAGCGACTCAAACATAGATGTTAGCATGTTGCTAACTTTGTGGCATAGAACAGTTTCTAACAAATTAGAAAGCAAGATGATTTGCTTGTTTCTGATAACATTGTGAAAATCCAGTTGTATCAATCATCCCCATATCTAATTCAGCAACGCATGTAAGTTCTTACGTGAATGCAAGGAATTTGCTTTCATAGTTGCCCCAGTTGTCTTCATGCCATGTCACGTCATTCTGCATACATGAGGTGTTCCATGAGCCCGACAAGTTCTAAGAATTTGAATTTATACTCATGATATGATGATGCAGAACTAGAGCAAAAATAAATTACTTTGCTGAGAAAACTGTCACGACCAAGTACATGATGTCTTTGTCGGAAATTTATCACCTCTTTGAAAAACCTGAAGTGATCACTCTTTCGTGCTTCTAACTGCTTACAGAAAGATTGTAGTGAATATTCGGATTAAAACCATCAAAAGGAGGTGTGGAAAAAAAATATCACCTGTCCCCACTGGAAATGATTAATAGCCGTATCATGTCCATAACTGTTGTTATTTCCATAACGAGTATGTGCATATTCATCTCCCATCAGCATCATTGGTGTTCCCTGATCATATGCAACAAAACAGTGACATCAGTGATCAAAGTTCACTAGCAGCTAATTCGTACAGTATGCTTCTAATAAAAAGTGCATAATAGAAGTGCCATATGTTTTCTTTCAGTCCAAGACATGTTGAAAGTATATAATTACTTGATTAATATGTTGATATCATTGTATAGAACACATCCAATTTGCTTTCTTCTCCATTTACCTGAGATATCATTAATGCCAGATGAAAGTTTTTCATCTGCCGGGATCGTAAGCCTTTAATGGCACTATCACTGGTTTCCCCTGTCCATAAAAACAGACAAAATCAAAATATGAGTTACGCATATAAATTGTATAGCAAATCCTGCATCACCACCTTTAAAACAGAAAGAGAGAAAAAAAAAAAAAAAAATCTCTTCACCGTCACTTTATTTTATTTTTATTTTTATTTTTATTTTTGCTTGCAGTAAAGCACAACAAAAAATAAGGTGATCTTTATTCTATATCTGACCGACAGCAACAAAATTTTGAAGTCAAATATTCGTGTCCATCCAACAAACTAGTCTCCTATGTTAATATCACAAAAGTAAAAGAGGTGAATTTCAAGTCACATCTACCACTAGTCCTCTTGGTCCTTTCATTTTTTGAAATACTTAACCTTTTAGACACTGAAACATTTTTCACTTACAAAACACAAGAAATTGCATCACTCTCTTCTTCCCCTCTCTGCACATAGATTTGATCAATTCATTCCCCCATAATTACATAAATTATGCTCACTTCATCACTTTTGTGAGATCAACAGAATGACTCAAACCCATAAAGTTCAAAAAGCAAGCCTTAAAATACCTTCATTACCACAATTCCAGCTAAAATTATCACTGCACCCATCATTACCGCCTTCCCCATTAGCATCATTGTGCTACAAAATCAACAATCAAAGGTCAGACTGCATTGTGTGGTATATAAAAACAAAAAATTCAAACTAAATGAAACTTTGTGGTACCTTGAAATTATATGAGACGAGATCATATAGCGTGAAACCATCATGTGCAATCACAAAATTAATGCCGTGGTAAGGTTTGCGTTTATTCACCTAAAGAATGAGCCAATGATTACAAATAACTTGCTAATTTACTCAATAAAACATAACAGTTTGTCTTCTATAAGTAAGCATTCCTATCTCAAATGATCATCAATGAAGTCAACTTGGAAGGTCACAGAACAGCTGCAGCTTATCACGACTCTGCATCCCGTAAGCATGTGTGCATTTACACTTCTAAACTTGTTTCAATAGATTTTTGGAGGTACAAGTTGTTGGAATACCAAAAATGTGTTCATAGCCAAGTTAAATTTTGCTAAACATCTAACCAAGGACGAATAATCAGATTTCTAATATTAAATTTAGCCCATGTACTTGTAAAATCCTGCTAAAAAGATTTGTATAATATAAACTTAAAATGTAGAATATTGGAAACAAGATAAGGGAATGCAACATCTATATAGTCATGAGTATCATGACACAAAAACAGGTCCACAATGCAAAAGAGCACAAAAATGTTTACTTGGTAAAGGTCAGCGGATCCAGAAACACGGGTTGCAAAACTTCCCTTCATACCACAGTCACCCTGCATTAAGTAAATTTTAAAGGATAATTAATAAATAAATAATAATAAGAGAAGAAACTGAAGATAGTTGTTGTCCATTAATTACCTTTATGAATCTTCTAATGTCATCACGGTATTTTCCATTCCATTCAGCCCATCTGCAATGTACAAAGATCATAATGGAAGTCAGACGTCCATTTACCGCACACAAATACAGTAACCAGCAACAAAGTCACCTGTCCCAGTTTGGAAATCCTCCAACAAGATAAAGGCCTCCACAATCCCAGGGTTCTGCAATAATTTTACACCTTGATAGGATAGCATCTTTGGCAATAGCCTGATCCAACAAAGCTAACTTATATAAGCGAACCTTTTGCTATATTTTGAAATGATTTCAATTCTATACTCATGCTCATCTGCCATAGGGTGCAGAACATGAAAGACACACAAGATGTTGCTAACAATTAGGCACCCCAAATGCCAACATTTTAGGCCACATGACAATTCCTGATATGATACATGCACAAGCATAGAACTTACCCTCAGAACTGGGGGTGCATTCAGTGGAGAACCATCAGTTCCACGACAAAGAACACTAGTAAGGTCAAATCTAAAACCATCCACGTGATATTCAACAACCCTGCATATTAGTAACACAAGAATGATCAAATTCAAATTGAATGAATAAAATAATAATATAAAGACCTGATATTCTGTATGAGGTAAGATCCGTACCAGTGTCTTAAGCTTTCTAGAATGAGCTCCATAACCACAGGGTGATTACAATTTAACGTGTTCCCTGGAAAAAACAAGACAATGCATCTAAGGTGTTGATATTGGTCATTTGGAACCATTATTAGAACCTTACTGGGACCAGTGGAATTCTAGGGGAAAACTTTAATCTGATTGGGTGCACAAAGGAAATTTTTAACAGCACTTTTATGATTTAGAGTCATATGGCTTGGATGTTTTCATATGTAAGAGGAATGGTTTTAGCTTAGAAGAACACAAGGGACAATTTCAAAATAAAATAGCTACATAGTGTCATGTTGTTGCATTGCAAATCCATGTCTTGTCTGTATTTTTCCTCGTTTACTTTATCAACACATACAATCATGCACTATACTCAATTCACAAGATCCAAATAGCTAGTCCATATTCTGCTTAATGCATAAAGATCTACCAGAAATGAAACTTGAAGCATCAGTATATTTGCAACAAATAGACAAAAGATAAATTTGAATTGTGTTATAACACATTCATGTAATATCTGAGAGAAGAGAGCAGTCACTTAAGTTTAATATGTAGGATAAGACATCAGCAAGGAAAAGAAATAGAAGGCAATTGAGAAAGACATCTGGATTACCACAGCCTGAGAAGTCAAGCAACTGGCCATTGTTCCTGAGGTCCAGCATGTAATAGACCTATAAGTAAAATGCATAATCAATCAGTGACCCCAAAAGACACTTGATGACATGATTTGCTCCATGAAATTTAGCTAAAATTAGAAAACTGCCAAAGTGTACACTTTATTCTTCTACTTCTAAATATCAGAAGAACTGCCTATCTCCTAATGACATGGTAAAGCTACATTGAAGTTTAACTTTTCTTTTTTCATCAAAAAGAAGAAGAGGTTTTCACTTAATTATCATTAATATAAGAAATAAAATTTCATTTAAGAGGGAAACAAGATCAGTACTGAAGTTAGACAAGACGTTCTCTACAAAATAGAAACTATAACAAATACAAGACATCCGAGATAAGTATCTACGACCCAATAAAGTTGGAGCATCCCTATTTCCCTGCTATCCATAATGAGACCAAATGTCTAGTTCTTACCCAAAGAAAAACTATTCATCAGAACTACGCACAGAAATCTCATTCTTTTGCAACTAGATACAACACAAACTGCTGCCAACACCATGAAATCAATGAACATCACCTTATTATCTATGCCACGAAATGAAGTTGTGTATGGATGACGATCATCAGCCTCATTTGTATGATTGTAGACAACATCCAAAATGACCTGTAGAAAGGAGTAAGGCTTCATGAGACCACAAATACAAGCATTTGAGACCTTCAATAAGACAGAAAACAAAAGAAAAAGTAGCACCTATGCACAACAGATGTGAACGGTAAAACATTCCTGAAGGTAGAAAAGACACAGTTTACCTCTATTCCAGCACCATGCAAAGCTCTAACCATTTCCTTGAACTCCTGGGAAGCTTTACGAGGTCCTCCACCATCACTAGCATAGCGGCTCATAGGAGCAAAGAAGTTTATTGTCGAGTAGCCCCATGTATTGATCTTGAATTCAAGAAAACCAAAAGCACATATACATTTATGAGGTAAAGTCTCTCATAAGGAAAATAATTTCAAAGATTATTCATCCATCAGATTATAGAAAATGGAGAAAATCTTGTCCACATATGAGCTGATATAGGCCCTGTCTGGGATATCTGGGTTTTCGAGATAACCATTGCTTCCGGTTATTAAAAAAAGTAGAAACAGAAAGCAGACGTCAAAATCTATAATATCTAGTTTCTCAAAATTATAATGGGAGTGCATTGGTCATTGGCAAAGTGCTTTTGTGCACGTTTACCAAACACGCTAGTTTCATTGTTTTTAAATCAAAGTGCTTTTATCGGTTACATGACAATCCCAAACTCGGCAATAATCTATAACATTCTAACCATTTCAAGATGAAAAGTCTCTGAAAATAAGTAAATGGTATTTGGTAGTGTGTGTTTGCTAGCACGTAGGTAGGTGTACCAAGACAAACTCATTTTTATACTGTAAAATTCTGTAATTTGCTATTATCATATCTTACATGGCTTTTTTTTTTTTACTAGAAAAAAGAAAAAAAGAACACATGCACACGCACACACACAATCTGCATATGCAGAATTTATTTATTATTATTATTTTAAGATATGCTCAATGCTTATAATGAAGATAAAACTTTTGCAGGTATACAGAAAAAAATGAATATGGGAATCGTTTTATGTTTTAGAGGGGATAGGGCATAATCAAGTTACCATGTGATCTCTGGGGTTTGGGCGCCTCTGTAACTCCAGCTCATCAAATTCAAATACAGGTAGCAACTCTACTGCATTGATACCAAGCTCTAGAAGATGTGGGATCTTTAAATTGAAATTGGAAAATAAAAACAAAAAAGAAAATGTCAGAGAGATTAACTATATCATAGTTAGCACTTCTTAGACAAATATATGTAAAGCTGGTACTCCAACCTTGATAAACAGTAATAATAGGAAGTCATCAAAGCAATTAAGGGTTCACGTGGAAATAATATAATGGAAAGATTTTCTCACTTAACGAAATTAGAAAGTTTTACTCATGAAAACCCAGTTGATCTACACCAAGCAGATTAGAGAATCTTATTGGTGCATATCATAGATGAAACTAGTCACTCTACATTGCACTAGTCTACATGAAGTCACGTCACTCTCCAACCAGGGAAGAAGTTCTTGATTTCACATTACAAACACTTCTCAATTTGTTACCAGATATCTTGATTGAAAGTCTTGACAAGTTCAAAGATTTTTAGTATAAAGAAGGAACCACATAAAGTTCAACAACAAGAATTACCTTCTCAATCACACCAAGATAGGTACCACGTATATTTGGATCCAACCCACTCGATTCATCAGCTGTAAATGCACGAACATTCATTTCGTAGATAACTAGATCTTTCTACAAAAACAACAAGAAATATAACAGTGTTGAGATGTGAAAAGATGTAACATTCAATCTGACTTACTAAAATTGCCAATTTACTCCCATTAAAGAATCAACAGTGATGAGCAAATTGAGAATTACCTAATACCAGCCACATGTATATGAAATGCTTATTTAGAAATTCATAGATGTAGATTCAGTTACAATGGGAAAAGAGAGATGCCAAACGACAGAGTTATTATCAAATTTCCAAGTAATTGCGACAACTTGTCAAGATAACATTCTATTCTTTTCCAGTCTGCACAACTATTAAGGTCACTTAATACCTCAGGTATATTTGGAAGCTTGTAATCATCTCCCCATTCAAAAGGAAAGCTATCAAAATCATAAGTTCCAAGGAAGTTATGGAACTTTTCACTCGTGTCCCCAAAGTATCTGCGACCTTCAACTAGCTTTGCATAGGGATCTATAAGCACAATGCTACTGTCAAAACGATGACCTGCATGCCAACCTTGTGGACCATCAATGCGGTAACCATAATTGACATTACTTCGAGGAAAATCCTGTAAAGAGGTAAAAAAATTAAGATATAAAATTTTAAATTCACTTATTAAGAGGAGACTAGAACTAAAGTTATGCTCTCCAATAACCCAGTCTAACAACTCTTCCCTTTAACAAAACACACTACTAGCAATGTTTTATACGTAAAGCAAAAAGCTGGGCTCTATGATCAAACCTAAACTGGCCCAAAATTTGTTGCATGTAGACACTCAAACACAACCACAATTATGAACGCATGAACTTCAGTTTCCATTCTTAAAGCAAAAACAATAAAAGATATGTTGTGAAGCGAGTTAGAGCTGGAAACGTACAACAAGCAAAGCTAATAGTGGGAAATAAAAAACAAAACCAATAATAGGTAGAATATTACGCAGCTCTCAGAAAACCTACCTTGATACATAGGTGCCAGATGTCTCCTGTTTTATTCACCTTGGGATCCAAAGCCAGCTCTATCATTCCTTGACTCCCATTAACTGAAGAACTAAGGAATCCAAAAGCAATTTACAAACTTTATCAAAGTAAAGCTAGCAGGAAATTAGACGAAACTATTATTCCAAAGCAAGATCAACCGCAGTGAATTTGACTTGATTAAAAGAGAATAAGTGTCACCTATCAGGAACTGATAAGCAAAGTGTGACAGCAGTTGCATGCTGTGAGAAAATTGCAAAATTTATCCCACTATCAACTTC
>WUAT03000006.1:3381858-3393246 GCA_010015005.3 Ulmus americana
TCACTCCCCACTCTCCACCATAACAAAATGTTTCCACTATATCTCAGGAGTAGTCAAAGGAAGTACGGCGGGTCCGAGTAGGAAAAAATTCACTAAGAAGTAGGGCATACAACAATGGATCAATTCATTCAACAAGATCCGTTCGGATCGGACCAGGATGAATGGGATTGGTCTGACCTCTCGCTCGGATGTAAGACTCCCACCGCCGACAGATGTCCCATGCCACGTTTCGTGAACAGCTATGCCCGAGAATGAATGAATTGTGATATAGCGCCGAATAAGCCACAGCTCTATTCCCGACTCGAAATCTATAAAGGACTTTAAGGGAGAGAAAATAGGGAGCCCTATACCATACATCCTGCTGCCTCGGGACGACTGCACGTTACATCATAGCCGCACGACCAAATGAAAGCGGAAACCCCTTGTATAGGTTGGGCGTTCCTGCGCACCCGGCATCCTTATTGAAAAGGCCCCTTACTATAGAACAAAGCAAGGGATTGAGCTGCTCGTTAGTTATTGAAAACTCAAGGAAAGCCTTACTCGTTAAAGTAAGCAAGTAAACTACCTTTTGATATATATGTATTCTATATATGCGCGAAAGCATGCGAAGAAAGCAACAAGCGAGAAAAGCCCTTTACTAATAACATAGAAAGGGGCAAGCCAAAACCTACTCCTAACAAGTTGCTGAGTTCGACTTTCGGGGCTACCTACTTTAGGGCTTATGTAATATATAAATAAAGTAAAGAAGAGCCCTCTTAGGGCCTTTTTGTTTAAGGGCTGCTCGCCTTTTTGAATAGAAGGAAGTGGGATAGCGGAGGTGATTTCGGTAAACCGATGCATGAGCGGAGGCTCCCATGTCCCGCCGACCCTCCGAAAAAGTAAGGTCGTAAAACGGCTCATAGGGAGTCAGAAGCAAGCAGAGTAAAAGGCGGGTCAAACTCACATAAGCAGAGGGGGAGACACATTCATGAAAAGCGAGAAGCCGTGCCGTGGGGGACTGACCAACTATGAATAGATCTTACTTTCGGGTAAGAGTAGGAACATCTATTAGTCCGTATCGTGGGTCTACTTGTTACAAAAGGCGAACATCCCCATTCCAAAACATTCACATAGGTCCTCAGGCAGGCATCGAAAAGGGGACGAAAAGAGTTTATTTACCTTTACAAACAATATTCCGGAATGTATCATGGCCCTATCTATTCATCTTTTTATTAAAAAAAAAAAAGAGTTCCGCATTTCTCCGGGGCCGGGGGAACAAATAGGCGTGGGGAAGAGGGAGAGGGGGGCTACGAGCCCTCTCCCGTTGCTGTTCCCGGACTACCCATCCCTTCCTTCCCCTTCGACCCCGGCCTGGTGAGGTCCGATGAGATCAGATCTCTCGAACGAAGTGAAGTTATAGGAAGAGAAGACTGCTGGCGGGAGATCTCTATTCATTACACCCCCTTGTAAGGGGAAAACGGAAGTGCGCTCCTGCGCACCAGCTGAAGGAAGGAGCTTTGGAAGCTTACCTTATTATTAGAGAAAGGGGCAAGCCAAAACCTACTCCTAACAAGTTGCTGGATCGAAGTAGAACATTCTCCATCCGCCCGCCAGCAGCAGAGGGGGTTCGATTCCCGTTATACGCGATGTGGCGAAAAAGACTGATTCAACGAGATATGCCTTGCCTGCATTAAGATTTAAAACTTGTCGTCTACTTTCAGGAAATGTTCGGAACAGAGAACTTACAATAATACAACGCCGCATTCTCCGAAGATTGAGGAACAAGAAGAGATCTATTAAGAGAAAGATTTATCCGAGAGAAAATCTTAACAGTTACATCCAATCACAAACTACACGAAAGTTGCCCCTTTTTCATGGGGATTTACCCATCACAGAGATGCACAGAGGAACAGAACGAACTTCATATATCCCTTTTCCACTCAATCCAGAAACAAGATCGGACGTTATTCCGGTTCGTCTCCATTTTTGTGAAACTATTCCTCAAGCAAGGCAGCCGATAAGTCATCGAAGGGTTTGTGTGAATAATGGAATGGTAAGCATTACTCATTTGAAAGTTTCCCACGGTGATTTAATATCTTTTCAAGAAAATGACGCGAGAATCCGCGGTGAAGAAATAAGGAGATTTTTCTATATCGAAATATTAGTTGAAAAAATTATAGGCAAATTCCTGGATCACCCGGTAAGAATGTGGAGAAGAACCAAAACAGAATGGTTCCACCTACTAAAAACTAAGAGGGGATGCCGCCTACTACTAAAATCCCGGTTTTTGCAACAGTTGCGTTCTTATATGCAAGAAGAAGACTTAGAAAGAACAAAGAAGTTTGGATCCGAAAAAGTATGCTTAGGCAGTTCCTTCGCTGAGCACAACAGAATGAAGAGGAATTTGTATCATTTCAAATCCCTATTCTTATCGAAGAGAAGGAACGAGAAAAACCGAAATCTTCCTACTCGAACAAGAAGTCCTATAGTTTACAACTCTTCTTTATATAGTAAATATAGTAAAAAGACCTATTTCTCCGCATCCCCTATGAAGAGAAGAATCAAAAGGATGAAGAGAAGAATCAAAAGGATTGAACTACCTACTCATTATTCGGAGGTGAATCATAGAACACCAAAAGCTGTGGTATCTTATGGACCTAACATAGGTCACATCCCTCACGACATAAGATTGAAAGATCTAAACCTTCTTCTTCGGAGCGGAAACGGACGTGGCCAAAACATATAAAGATCGGCGTAGTCGCTCAGAGGGACATATCTATCCGGATAGAGGATAGTCTAGATCGATTCATAGATAGATTTATATCCATATAGATAGGTATCCCCGTGGATAGAGATAAAGATAGGGATCCATCTAGATCTTGATTCACTATTTCCATTTTTTTTTTCTTGATTCTGATTGATTGCCTTTTTTTTGACGACAAGTTTTAAATCGGCAAGGAAACATCGTTTTTCAATTATTACTTGCTGGGTCGGAGCGTAGACGAGCGAGTAGAGCCCAGGAAACAGGGAAGCCCGTCATAGAGCAGTCGACTAGAAGTAGAAGACTGCTGGCCTGAGAGAAGGCGGCCTCTCCCGGGAAACATGGCCCAATTTCTCTTCTTTCTTTTTTATTTCGGGTTTCTTTATTTTTCAGGGACCCAAAAGGTGGGGGAGAAGCAAGCCGAACCTCTGATCGACCTGGAAACATAAAAAAGTCTCGGCGCCGAGATATATTTGAGATTCCGTAAGTAACTCAGTGAGTGCTTTCTAAGAAAGAAGGGATTGGAAGAATAAAATGAAATACGAACAACCGCGCTGGTCGTAATAGATCGACTTTCATGCTAGTTCTTGCTCCAGCATGAAAGTTCCATTTCAGGGAAGGACGACGTACCATGATACTTTCTGTTTTGTCGAGCCCTGCTTTGGTCTCTGGTTTGATGGTTGCACGTGCTAAAAATCCGGTACATTCCGTTTTGTTTCCCATTCCAGTCTTTCGCGACACTTCAGGTTTACTTCTTTTGTTAGGTCTCGACTTCTTCGCTATGATCTTCCCAGTAGTTCATATAGGAGCTATAGCCGTTTCATTCCTTTTCGTTGTTATGATGTTCCATATTCAAATAGCGGAGATTCACGAAGAAGTATTGCGCTATTTACCAGTGAGTGGTATTATTGGACTGATCTTTTGGTGGGAAATGTTCTTCATTTTAGATAATGAAACCATTCCATTACTACCAACCCAAAGAAATACGACCTCTCTGAGATATACGGTTTATGCCGGAAAGGTACGAAGTTGGACAAATTTGGAAACATTGGGCAATTTACTTTATACCTACTATTCCGTCTGGTTTTTGGTTCCTAGTCTGATTTTATTAGTAGCCATGATTGGGGCTATAGTACTGACTATGCATAGGACTACTAAGGTGAAAAGACAGGATGTATTCCGACGAAATGCTATTGATTCTAGGAGGACTATAATGAGGGGGATGACAGATCTACTAAAGGAAAGCAGCTTGATATTGGTTCGAATCCAATTCGTGAGATGGCCATCTTGGTCATATAGATGTCTTGACACCCTTCTTTTATTTTCTCATTTTCGAATGACTGTCCCATTCCATTTTTGGTATAACTTCAAGCCTGGACCCGCTATACGATGTATTAGTAGAACCCCTGGGATACGACGCCCTGCTCCTTGAGTATCATGGGATTGAATACCCCGACCTCCCGGAGGCTCCCGAGAAAGCTATTTCAGCCTTCCGGACAGTTAAGGGCAATTCCTACGTCCCTCATCGGTCTGAATCCCCACCCCCGCATAACACTTACTATATTTTGAAAGAAAAACGGAAAAAACGCTTCACTTCCTGACCTTATTCTCGAGTAGGAAGGGTTCTCGCTACTAAAGAAATTGATTCAGTTGAAGTAGCTCTTTCCTGAGATGTCTTTCAAGCTGAAGAAGGAAGGGCGCTTTCCTTCGTTGAACACAAGACAGACGGGGACAAATCCAATCCCTTAATTCTTTGATCCCAATTCAATTGTTGTTTGATGTAATAATAGAGGTGTCAGGCTCAGACTCTGAGAAAGATGACATGCGGCTAGTCCCAACTCTTAGTCTCGTAGTCTTGAAACTCAGCCGTACTTCCTTTGGCTTTCGATCCCCTCGTTCACAAAGGGGCGCAACTGAAGCTCATCTAACGATGTTATAGTGGCTGTTCGCTCCTCTTTCTCTTCCTCTTTTTCTGCTTCTGCTAGGATTTTGTCCTGATAGCGCCGTGCTTGTTCAAGAAAGAGAGAGTCCCTTTGACGGAGAGAAAGACTCCGGGGATAGATAGTCAATGGCCTATGAGGAAGACATCTCCTCTGTTTTTGCTCTTCTTTTTGGCCTTTGGGCTTTTTATTTTTATTTTTACTGTCCAACTCAATATCTTAAAATAGAAGTCATCTTTCTTCAAAGGCCGTTGACTCTGCTTCCTTGATTGAATAATCGAAGGTGAATCAATCAGACAGGACGGACGTGTGATAACAACACTTGCTTTCGTGCTGGAATTCCCCTTGGCGTCACTCACCTCTCTTTCCCTTGCTTTGCCCCCGTTTACCACAATGGCTGTCTCGCTGTCTACTGGAGCTCGGATCCGACTCAAAGTGGGTTCGTGTGTATGCGCCCTGCCCAGAGCTAGCCTGAAAGAAAGTTAAATAAAAATGATTGACACTTGAAAGTAAGGTGAAGACTCTTTCCCCTAATCCATCCATGAATATACTTTTTTCGCTAAGAAAGCCTCTACTGGGCGGGCTACTCCAATCATTACTTTTTTTCTGGGTTGTTTCATAACATAAAGTCATCTAAACAACAGCTTTTAGCTTGCTTCTTGATTGTGGCGATCCCCTTCTTCTGTTCTTGACTCGTACCTGAAGCTAAGCCGGACTCAAGGAGGCTTCAAAGCCAGATCTTCGTCTTTCATATAGAAAGGAGACCTCTCCTTCTCAGGTTATCCCATTTTTTGCTTGAATCCGGCCGTCAACTTCTTCAACTGCTGATGCCGCTGACCTATATGGTGTGCTTTTCTTTCCTTTTGCTTCGAGCGCCCTTTCCCCTTCTCCGCACTCAAGTTGCTGTCTTTCCTATGGCTTGGACCCTTTCCGTGCCTCTGAGGAAAGATTATCGCTACTCAAAAATTGAGTAAGTGAAGTTCTCCTATCAGCTTAATTAAAAAGGGCTTTCTCAGGTCGACCTTTCTTTAGGTTAAGTGGCGTGTAGCTAATCTCGCTAATATCTCAGATCGGGGGACAACTCTGTCTCCGCTTCTGCTCGTGCACTCGTTAAAGCAAACTCATGGCCTAGTTCGTGAATGAGCCTACAAGTGGTAACCGCCCTGTATCCGTCATCTCTTTTGATTTGAAGAAGCTGCTGAGCTAGATGCGGCGCTTTCAAAATCCCGTGACTCTCAGTCATCTATCTTCTTTTCACCTGAAAATGTTGGATTGGGGGAAGGCTTTCCTTCTTTGTTGACTTCAACTGGTACCGGCCGATAGCCCAATCTCTTAGTCTCGGAACTAATTGTCTATCTAGTAGCCACTCCTTGCTTTGATGAGTTAAGTGAAATGAAAGTCGATTTTGATCCTATATCGCAGCATCATGACTCGTCAATGAAGCCGACATGGGGCTAGAGTCATCACATCAAGTATTGGGCACGTGGGTGAGTGAACTCTAGTTGTGCTTGAGTTGCGATCCGCTCCGGTCAAGTCGAACCTTGCCAATTAGCTTCTGGAGATCGGGTTCTCACTACCAGTCCAAGTGGGAATTCTTCTAAGAAAGCCCCTTCTTCTAGTCTTTATCTTGAATCTTTCTTATTGTCTTTCCCTTTCATCTTGATATCAACTCTGACATTAACAAAGCATCGGGCGGGGAAGCTTTCAATATTATGATGAAAGAGACTATCGGAGAAGGTCCCACTCTGCTTGCGTCCGCTAGCTGACGACGTGTGTAACGCATGCTCCTGTTCCGCGGTTGGTGTTATATATAGAAGTGATTGGTTGAGAGTATCGGGTCTTCAATTAGGGCTGATCTCCTCAACGCACCCGCTGTTCAATCATCTGCTGCTGATGGTCTTGTTGTCGCAGACGGTCTTCTGTTGGCAATTGAATCAACTCTTACTGCTCGAGTAGACGGTCTTCTTGGTGAGTGAATCATCTTCATCCTATAATAAATAAGGACATTTACACCACCTATTACGGGTCAGGTCCTAAATATAGTGTAATTCCCTGTGACTATTGACAGGAGATCCTTCTATGCTTTCACCGATAATCACATCCAACTACATCCAGGAATCGCATCTGCCAGATGTGGTTTCGGGACCAGGCGTGTAACCTCGATAGCATGTGCCCTAGCCACCCAAGCCTATTAGTCGCTTAGATAAAGAAGGAAGCCCTTCGGGAGCTATTCTTTCCCTGATATTGGCAGGACTTACTAGCCCCTAGCTGTTTCAATGGTAGGAGCAGGGGATTGAAGAGGGACATCCGTGCTAAGAAGAAGGGACTGCAGCCCCAAGGTGTAGCATCAGTTCCAGACAACCGCTCAAGTTCAAGTAAAGGCTTCTGTCCTAGGAAGAAAGGCTCGAAAGCCTAAAGCTATGATTTATACTTGCTCTCTCCCTGAAGTGGATGTGGAAAAGCGGGCGCTAATGCAAGGAAAGGAGGTGTTGTTCGTCCACTTCTGCTCCAGCTGATAAATTACCTTGTAGTCAGAGGAAACTCAAACGTAAGCTAGAACCGGATAAGTTGAAGATGATGGGAATTTTCCAATTCGATTGGGTACTTATCGTGGACCCTGGAGAATCTTCGTATTCTGTCTACATCATCTGTATCTAGTAAAGGATTGAATGGGGTCTACCCTTCTCCCCTACGTACTGATTGAAGAGGAGGGGTTTGAGTGGACTATCTTATGGGAATGGGTTAAGAGCTGGTTACGGCCAGTACTATGGAACAAAACCGTCGAAAACAGTCTTTCTAAAATAGACCAGATATGCCGAATCTGAGCTGAGAGATGCTAGGTCTCGTCTAAGCCCTTTTCGCGTGCATGTGGAAAGTTCCAGTTTTTCTTCCAGATCTATCAAGCCTCATACAGATCTTATTAAAATATGAGGTAAACGACATCACATACGGTATTCTTGCTTATCCAAAGCCGTTCAGTGGTGAATCGGTGGATCAGAGATGCCTTCCGTCGATCGACTGTAGTCGAGAAAAACATAGGAATGCTGTGGTGGATGTCTAGCTGCAATCTTTGGTTTTGTCTGGCCTCGACTAGAAAGTCTCAAATCACTACGAAGGATAAAGTAGGTAATGCAATTCGCACTCGAATTGGCAAAGTTGTGGGTATCACACCCTGGATAAAAGAAAGTTCGGAAGGTTCATCAATTCGATCCACCGGTCGAGCGTAATTGTCTTCTATTTCATATTCCAAACTATCTCACCGGCCTTTCATCCCTACCCTATCTAGGAGCGTATGAAAAGGAGTCTAATTTGTTTGGGGTGAACTTACTGTTCCCGGCTTTACCTCATAGAGGTAGAAAGGCTGATTTTGAGTACAAAGTCGAGGTAAACGGCTTCCACTCGGTTAGCTTCCTCTGCTTCCGGTGGTGTGGGACTGATGCAAGTGCTTTTGGGTTTTCAATCACGTGTTTTGTAGTCCCGAGTGGGAACAGTGTTTTTATTCATTATAAAGTTTCCTCCTACTCATATCTTCTATGTCTTAAGCATAGTTTCGTAAGCTCTGAATTCCTCTAGTTAGCGTATAAGATCTTCTTCTATTCTACGACCTCCGAATAGGTAAGAGAAGGAATTCGGTTCACGAAGGGTAAAATATCACAAATTCTTTTTCCCTGAGACTCCTCTCTCTGTCTTCTTACCTTTAGTCTTCGATTTCAGTCATTGAATTCTGGGTTTTGAGACCTCATTTTTGCTTGATAGCCCACTGCCTTTGCTTTCCTTATGAAATGGTAGAAAGTCAAGTTCCATTATTGGACTAAGAAAGATATTATTACCTTAAGGCCTTTCATTAGAGTAAGAGGTGCCTAGCGCTCTTTGCAAAAACCGCTGTTGGAGATAGGAATGAAGCCTATTTCCCTTACAAGAAGATCAATAGGATTGGAAGAGAAAGATGTCGATTCAGAAGGCTACTTAATTCTTTCGAGTAAGCAAGCGCATTCAAGCCCCTTTTCAACTACCTCAAGTAGGGTGATGATAGCCGAGACCCATGGTAATCGTCTTTTTTAGCTTAAATAGAGGCATTGTAGAATCAATCTCGATAAGAGGTCTATCATGCTTATTCGGAAAACGTAAGGAAAGTCTTCAAAACTTCCTCATTGCAGGAACCAGAGCAACCACTGGTAAGTATCCATTGAAATCTCTCTTTTAGTGCCCGGTTTCCTTTCATTCCAGCAACCCCTCGTAGCTTCATTAGGCGACTCCGGTGATAGACTAAGAGAGTCGGCTAGGTAATACACAATGAGGATTCCCCGCCTGAAAAAAAATAGGAAAGCTCCTTTCCTTAAGGGCCTTTCATCAGAGTCCCTTCTTTTACCGGGTATTTATTCTACATCCATTTCAGGTCACACATGGCTAAGCTCCTGGGACAGGGAGAGGTAAAAAGGCATAGCATAGCTTTCAGGGAAACTCCTTCAGATGTATTGGAAATGGAAATACAGATCAAATACCTTCTGAGGCGGTGTTCCCTACATACAGTCATACAGTACGGAGGGGAAGAGAAGAAGGGCTAGGCACATAGGGTGGGGTTAATTGTCTTACAGGCAAGCTCTCGGGCTTCTAGTACCGATTTATAAGCCACTGCTTACTTCGACGTTTTTCCATTTCCCTCCCTCCGAATGGCACTTGTTCATGCGTCTGTCGCCGTAGCAGCTAAAATAACGGAGGAAGGAGGAGGGGAAAAGTGGGTATGTGGCTTTCCCCTTAGGAAGGTTTCTTTACATCTAGTGAATGAAGGTCGCATATGCGCTGCAAGAATCGTCTGTTATAGAATTCGCTGCTATTGAACTAAACGAAGGGGAGATAAATAGCATATGAAAAGGGCAAGCAAGACGACGCCGCAGATAAGAGAAGACAAGAAAGATCAGAAGCAAGAAATGCCCTGGTTTCAGGAATAATTTGATGTGCACAGAGGATTCATCTTTCAACAGCATGTCCGAAAGGACGTTCATTCAACGGCATTAGCGGTCTAGGCTCTTCGGAAGCAGAGCATAGGATAGGCTGCTGGTAAGACCAATAGGCTATTAGATGGGATAGGGAGGCAAAACCGGTAATCCTTTGTCCAAGATCCTCTCGGACTGTTGAATAAAGGCAGGGAAAAAGCTTTCACCAGGTCCAGGAATCGGTATTAGCTCTGTTTTCGCTGTTCTAGAGTCGGTAGTTTTCATTGCTCGTGTTGAATCAGCCGGGAGATTCGGATGAAAGGTTCTCGAAATGGAAGCTCTGTACCAAGGGTAGAGGAGAAGAGAAGCAAGCCACCTTCCCAAGCTAATCAAATCATCTCTGTCAACAATTGGTTTACATTCATTCCCCGTGAACAGAGTGACTGGTGGATCAGACGCTGGCTTTGATGGTAACAGTGTCAATGAACATTGCCTTGCAGCACAAGGTACGAGAATCACTGTGATCAAGTGCAGGGCAGCAGAGTAAATACTAGTTTCTTTTTTCTTCCAATTACTGTGCGGTTGCTGTTGCTGGGCTAAACCATTCATCCTTCATCCACCGATCACCAAATCGGCTTAGCCGAGACCAAATCCACTTTCTTTTAGAGTGATTAGCTCCGTCATGCCTTGCTGCTCTGCCCCTAGCCCTTTCTTAGCTTCGTAGCCCCATTCTTCCATCATCTTCCACTTGAGGTTCCTTTGGAGATTCCTCCTATCCTAGGGGTGAGCTTTCTTGGCTTCACTCTAGAGTCCAGGGGGACTCGAAGACGGATACGTATGTTTCTCCTCCAGATCCTGAAGATGAGCATCTTGGCCTTTGAGGCCTGTCTACCTCTCTCGGAGGAGACCGTCGTCGATGTGATCCAGAATGACGTTCCGGAACGCCAAGCAGTTGACCGTGGAGTGGTTTGTGAAATTGTGCCACTTGCTGTATTCCTTCTTACCGATTTATTCCTTTGGTTAGCGGTTTCTGATTTACTGGCATTTTGCCGCGATCGCGTAATATCCAATTCTCGATTCGTCAAATCGCCCTCTCTTGGGCACCGATTTCTCTGGTATTGCTGGTCCTACTTTCCTCTGTAAAGCAGGACACATTAGTGGTCGGTTTCCCACAATCTCCACTACGTTGGAATCAGCTTCCATGTTGGGATCGTAATAGTACGTTCACTGAGAGGAAGCCTTCCTCTGACTCACCTCTTTCGGGCAATCCACTCATTCTTGTACCTGACACAAGTCTTTCTATAAATCTACTTGTTTCTGGGCTAAGAGAATTTTGTTTGTTGCCGTTGAATTATCTAAATAAGTACTTGTTTGCGAGAAAGTTTATGACATAACTTCTTGTTGTTGTATCCGGTTCGCTTATCGCTCTAACTACTACGAGTAACTAGCTAACATTCGTACTTGTTTCCTAGGCTTCAGATGTATCATTATGGGAATGTGGATTGGCCCAGGATCTTTCTGTTCGAAGCTACCCATTGGCCGGTGAGGAGGCAGGCCACCCCTTAGTCAACTCCACTGAATAGCTGCCAAGGCCTGGAACGAGTACGACTAGGAAGATCAATAGAGGGACGTGTATTACACTTGACCCGCCTAGTTTCCGAGCAAACGAACTCAAATTTACACAGACACATAGGCACATTACAAAGAGATGTGCGGAGTGTACGATATTAAAATAGAGAAAAAAAAGAATAACAAAATGTGATTAAAATAAAAT
>WUAT03000006.1:3421095-3431567 GCA_010015005.3 Ulmus americana
ATAACAAAGAAATGTAATATTTATAACATAATTTGACCGACTCCAGTCCTTCTAATCTCATCCTTCGCTCCTCCACCTTCGTCAAAGTCCTTCATCCATCGAAAGAAGTCCCTCGTCAAGCTCCTCTGTTGTGCCTTCGAAAGGCATCCATCGTTGGAAGTCCTTCGCGGAGGTTCTTCATAAGATGTCCTTCGTCTCTAACCTATTATATGACCTATTGAATTGGGCCCTTTGAATGTATGGACCTCTCGGCCCGAATATCTTTTAAAATCTTCATAAATTACCATAATACCTTTTTCCACGTCACCTGTCACAATTTGACCATCCAGGATATGACTATTATGATATATGCGTTGTGAAGATGAGATACAATAGGGTTTAAATCCTTGCTGCTCTGGCCAAACCAATAGGAAGTGCATGATATTTAGAGGCAGTACAGCTTGAAACTATCTCGGAGGACTGCTCTGATTTCATTATTTTGACTTGGATCGTATTATAGTGGGCAATGATTCTCTTGCAGCAACGGGAACAAAGTAAATTCTCCAATAAGTAAGTTTAGGATTTCAGTGGAAAATATTAAACGGTATTTAAATTTTCTCCACAACGTTGAGATTATTTTTTTTCTTCCTAGAAAATGTAAAACTATTGTCCATTGTGCAGCAATGCTTTTTTTTTTTAAAATGGAGTCGAGCAACTCCTTGCTATACTCCATTGAGGAATGAGTTACAATGTGTCCCATAAGTTGTATTGATTTAGCAAAATTTATTTGCGTTTGCCCTTAAAAAAATATTTAGATCATATTCTAAAAAATTAGATAATATATAGACTACAATTTTGTGTTAAAGAGAGAGAGAAAAAAAATCATTTCCGCTATATAAGTGTTTTTCCGTGAGAAAGGAACAAAAAAAAAAAAAAAAAAAAAGGGAGAGATATCCAGTGGTACCCTCCGTAGCGAATCCGGACCCTTAACGGTTCGACCGCCTTACGTCATAGACCAACCCTGACATTATAAATAGTGCCTAATTTGCATGGGCGTCCAATTCATTTCAACTATCGACTCCCATTCTCGCAGAGGTCAGTGAAAATTTTCTCAGATTTTTCTCTTCTTTCTGAGCGATTTTCGATTTCGAACATGCAAAAGCTAGGGTTTCCAAGCATGAAGGGCTTGGATCGGCTCAAGTCGCTGTCCGGATCGGTTTCTGGAATTCCGAAGACCTTCTCCTTCTCCTCTTCACGGCCTCCGGATTCAATGTCTTCGGGAAGTTTCGCGAATTTGAAGCTCACTGCAGGTTTTTACTTTAAATCGGGAAGTTTTGGTCGTTTGGTTGATTTTCTCGGGAAAATTAGGACGATTTGTGACACCTATTATGTTGATATCTTGAATTTTAGAGAAATTGGTGAAAGAGCAAGCTTCCGTGAAGACTGATCTGGATATGGCGGTACCTTTCTGCGTTTCTATGTTTTTGTACATGCTTCTGCGTTACATTGTGTGCACGTTAGAGTTTGGTTTCAATTTTAGAACAAGAGGATGGTGATTTTTCGATTTCTAGAAATAAAATAGTAAATTCGTCCCACTAATGATTTTTTTTATTTTTTTTTAAATGTAGAACAATAAACTGAAAAAATCAATGGAGCATATCCGTGCATTAGAGGAAAAATTGCAGAACGCTTTCAATGAAAATGCCAAACTCAAGGTGAAGCAGAAAGAAGATGAGAAGATGTGGATTGGATTAGAGTCTAAGTTTTCTTCAACTAAGGAGCTGTGTGATCAACTTACTGAAACCTTACAGCACTTAGCCAGTCAGGTTCATGATGGTACATATTTTGTTGACCACTCGTGTGTTAATTTTTTGCTTACAGTAATTTTTTTTACTAATATATAAAGAATACTAATAGTACTTAGGTTACATTCTGAACAGCTGAGAAAAGTAAGGAGTTCTTTGAAGGGAAACTATCTGCAAATGCGGTTTCATTTGATGGTTTGAATCAGCAGATGAATGATTTGTCTCTGAAACTAGATTCTTCAGAGGGTACTATTAGAAATCGTAAGTTATTCCTTTCTCTTTCCTCGACTTCGTTCTCTGTCTTGAATTGCTATTGAGTTTCTAACAAATAATTATGAGACAATTATAGCTGCTGCGTGGATTAAAATTGTTATAAATTCATTTGTAAATCACACTGTTATTTTGTGGTTCAAATTTTCATTCTATTAAGTATGAATTCTAATTTAGGTGAAAAGGAGCTGGAGGAACTCAAACATGAGAAAGAGGAAAGGGATAAGCTTTACAACGATCAACAATGGAGAGCTGCAAATCTCATAGAGGAAAAAGGTAGACTGCTTTGACTTGAGATTTCTAGCGGTTTTATCATCCAAGTTGCAGCTTAATATTATAATTGTTTTCACTCTAAAATATTATAATTGTTCAGTTCCTTTTTCAGGGGAACCACATCATTTCTGTCTGTACTTAACATGACACAACTTATGCAATTTATAACTCTATCTCTAAAGTATATACATATTCTAATTTTCTCAGTCTCCTAGTTGTTTTTATAAGATACCTTGCTTTCCCTTTAACTCCATGGCTAGTGTTAAGGAAATGTATTCCGCTTGAACCCAATTTTTTTAGACTAAGTTCATTATTGGTTATGAACCTTTTTAATGGAGTACAAAACGTTTGAAGTCAGTGAATGGAAAACTTTCTTTCAAATACTAAGAGGCAGAATTGTTAAGACAGAACTTTAAGCCTTTCATCATTTCCGGTGGTTAATGGAAACAATTGTCTGTTACAATATGTTAGAAGATTTCAGTAAATTCTAAATTATTATTAGATTTGGCACATTCTTTCTAGATACAGCCTTATATGATCTTCTTCATCTTCTTGTTTTTCTCTGTAGATGCCATGATAAAGAACTTTGAGGCAACTCTAGCAGCTAATAGATTAGCTACAGAAAGCTTAAACTCTACATTGGGCGAGGTGAAACTTGAGTTGAAGTTAAAAGACGATGAAATTAACTGCTTGCTGACTGTTCAGGAAAATTTAGAGCAAGAAAAGAGTAAAGTTCAACTTCACAAGGATGACCTTGCTAAAAGATTAGATCTATCCCTTCATGAGATAAAACAGTTTGAAGCTCTCATTCATGTGTTATCTTCGCAGTTGGTTGAAGTGGATAAACAAAGTTTAACTTTTTTGGACAAGTTTGATCAGTTGAATTCTCTTTATGATTCTTGCTTCAAGTTGGTCCAGCAGGAGAAGGACCTTTCTTACAAGCATGCTCAGAGGCAGTATGATCAACTTCATGATAAGTTCTTATACATAACATCAGAGAAGGACGCATTGAAATTGATAAATGAGGAATTAAGCAATAAAGTCATTGAACTGCAGAAAGTTCAGGAGTCTATCATGGTACAACTTTCTGAGGAAAAACATAAAGCCAATGAGAGAATCCAGAAGCTGGAGTCTGAAGCAGAAACTCTGATCTCAAAGAAGATTGAAACAGAAAAATTGGTTTCTGAACTAGAATCGCAAATTGATACTTTGTCAGAAAGTTCAAGATCATCAGAGAATAAAATGGTTTGCATTTTTTGTCAACCATGCATACAATTTTTAGCGTGCATAGTTTCTATACTGAGCTAGTTTTCTTTAAATATCTTGCAGCAAGATCTACTGCTAAAAATTTCAGCATTCGAAACTGAGAATAAAAATAATACCGAAAATTTACAAGCAGAGATGCAGAAAAAAGTGGAGGAAATAGATACTTTGCAGAAAGAGGGTGAGAGACTTGAGGAACACGTAGACTCACTGAAGAAAGAAACTGAACAACTCCGTGACATCTGTGAGGAAAAGGAACAGCTAATTCTACAAAACAAGGAGAGAGAGAAGAAGCTGGAAGAACAAATTGAAGAGGTTTGCAAACGACTTTACTGTATTTCTATGCGAGTTATATTAATATTTGAATATCTTAAAGATTCTCTACTTAATTGCAGAACCAAGCATTGTTGACTGCCACTGAAACTAGACTTGCAGATGCTAAAAAGCAATATGATCTCATGCTAGAGAGTAGCCAAATGGAATTATCAAGGCATTTGAAAGAGTTATCTCAGAGGAATGATCAGGTGTTATCTCTTACTATTTAATTAAGGTAAAACCTTTATAGGCTGTAGAAGTACCTTTTGATTGACCCAAGAAATATTTGGATTAGGCAATCAATGAAATCCTGAAGAAATATGAGGCACAGAAGCTGGAGATTGTTAATATGGAAAAGGAAAAGGTTTGCTCATTTTCATCTTCTCTTGTAATATATTTAACTGTGAATCATTTTCTCATTCTTTTGAACCTTCAGGCAGAAAAAGTGATTGGAGAAATGGAGTCAAAATGTGAACAAAAAATTGCTGAATGCAAAGAAGAATCAAGACAATACTTGATGCGTGTACAGGAGGAACATGCTTCACTGGTATGCATCAGTTGGTCCAAACTATCTTCTCTTATTGTATTTTATTTCAATTTTACCACAAAATTACTAACTTGTTTTGCTTCTGACAATATTAATCTTTTTCTTGCGCTTGGGTAGAATTGTGTACAGAATTACACTCATAAACCAGTTTCAATGATACCTGAATTGTTATAAAGTCAGGAAAAGAGAAGTTTACCTTAATTCCATTTTCATTGCCTAATTTCGTGGAATTTCCTTATTTCCCGAGGCTCATTCGATGCATGCTTTTGTTTCTTTTAATCTGCCGCATGGTGCAAATTGAGATTTTGACTGAGTAACATCTACCTCCTTTTCAGAACATTTCTGACTTTCAACATGCATATTGTCTAGGTGAGTCGTCTTCAGCAAGAATATGATAGGAAAGAACTAAATCTCAAAGCCAACCACAGTGGCGAGCTAAAACGTTTTCAACTTAAAGCTGAAAATGAACTGAAAGAGGTGTAGTGTTTAGTTGGAGCTGTTGAATTCTAATATCATATTTTGCCTTGGTTCTAATCAGATATAATCTCTATAGAAAGTAACATCATTGAGGAATGAACATGAAGCTCAAATGAAAGCTTTGAGTTGTCAATACGAAGATGAGTTCAGGAAGCTTCAAGATGAGTTGCATCTTCAGAAGTCAAAAGTAAGTATCTTTCCTGAAGGACTAGGTACTATTGTATTAATTCATTAGCATTAGCACAAAGGTTAAAAAATAAAACTATATATATATATATATATATAACAATGTTCTTGTCTCATTATCTTCATTTTACTTATTATCACAGGAGGACAGGCAGAGGGCTTTACTGCAATTGCAGTGGAAAGTAATGGGTAAAAAACGACCGGAGGATCAAGAAGTGAATTCAAAAAAGGTTTGAACTTAAAATGTGTAGATCTCTCCTTTCCATCTCTAGATTGTCTGTGCATAAACATTTGGATGCAACAGACTAATACATTTTAGAGAACATTACTATATATCTTGATTTTTTTTCTCCTTTTGGGCATGAAAATTTAATTTCTAATATGCAATGTGATCTTTTCTGAAGACCGGAGTGCTATTTACTAAATCTGAACTTACACTTCTATACGATCACTATGTCCTCTGAATCCATGTACATTGGTGTAATTTTCCATTTTGAACTAGAAAATTTCGCTTCTGGTTGGTTTTGTAGAATAATCATAGGAAAACATGGACATGAACTGTGGAATGTCAGGATCCTTGTCAACAGTATTAGTTTTGATAAATCATAGTCATCTATGTTAATCTAATACCTTTCACCCTATTTTTTATTTATTTTATTTCATGCTTGCTTGTTCTATGTTGAGTGGATGTGCGAGGTACAACAGTGATTAGTATTTGCCGATAGCGGCAACTGTGTTTAACAAATACCAAGTATGATGTGCTCGAACTAGCAAAGCACAAAAAAGTTATATTTGCTTGTTTGTAATGTTAAATTCATGCAAAAGTTAATATTTCAAAACTATTTCTTTGATAATTGTATTTCAGGAGTACTCTGTTTCATCAATGGATGTTAGAAATCCTGCTGGAGGTAAAAGAAGTCAGCAACCTCCAGTACAAGCTGAGAGTGAAGAGAAGGTGAAAACAAAAGTGATGGATCAATTTGTAAATTTCTGCATTGCCTACAATATTTCTCACATTCTGATGAGTCCTCCTACTTTCTTCTTAGGATGCAATTTACAATATATCAAGCCAAACGCCAGTATCAAAAATGTTGAAGAAAGAAGAGAACACGAACACAGGAAGTGTATTAAGTATTCCCAAGCATCACAAGAAGGCAAGTGGTTATAAATTTGAGTTTTTTTTTGTTTTGTTTTTTTTTTTTTTTTCTCGTTAGAATATCAGTGTAAAGCATATATTCAATAGGGAAGATTATGTTTTCTTGGCTGTGAGAACTCTGTATAACTATCTCTGATTGAGCTCATGCTTTGTCCTTTCTACCTCTGTAAACTTATACCTCATAGCTTTGCAGGTTACGCATCATGAATATGAAGTTGAAACTTCAAATGGAAGAACAATTACTAAGCGAAGGAGAACAAAAAGTACAGTCTTGTTTGAGGTGTGTAAAATTTACCTAATGAAAGTTACACACTCACACACACACACATATATATACACGTATAAGGACCATAATTATCTAATTCAAACATACACTCAAGATATTGTTGAATGTGGAACAAATTGATATTTATGGTATTCATTATATTTGCATTACCTAATGCCTAATTTTATTATTATACTACAGGATCCAAGAAAACAAAAAAAGATAAATACACCTAAAGCAAATACTCCCCGCACGAGGAATGTTGTCAAGGTGAAATCTGAGAGCATTTATTATTTCTTTTTGATGATTTTCTACTTGCAACATCTCTTAAAAATACTTTGCCACCCTTTGCAAAATAACAACACAGACTGAAATTTTTATTATTGCAATTTAATAATAAAAAGATTTAATGATATTGGGAGCACTGTTTGATGTTCAAACAAAAAAAATTTGAAGCTGTAGTTCAAATTCAAAAAAAAATTTGACAAATGTTATGGGGTATTTGTTTTAGGTTTTGAAATCAATTTTTTTGATGTGGCATGTGGCCCATGGAAAAACATGTTTGGTTGAATATTTGTATGCGTTTTGAAAACTGGTTTTGAGATCAATCATTTCCTTATTAAAATATGAAAACAATATATATATATATATATATTGTTTTAAAAGTTGCACAAAAATCTAATAATCTAAAAAACCTTCCAACACTACAAAAGTTTCATTTCAAAACCACCATTCCAAAATCACTCCCTGTGCTTTCATTCTTTCTCTATCTTAGGTCTGTAAAAGTTGACATGGTCTAGTATTGGGCCTTTAAGGAAATAGCGAAGTTAATTGGTTGTAATATATGTCTAGACACCATTTCTTTGCTAGTTGTCCAGAAATATCAACACAGAGAAAATGCGTGGGAAGAAAAGGCGAAAAAAAAAAAGAAGGATCGATGACAATAAGAAGATAGCTTATTTCGTCCTATGTAAAATTGATATATGGATATGTAGGGAAATTTACCATGCTTGCTACTGATAAAGTTCTAAATAATTATTCCTTCATTTCCACACATTTCAAGTATGCAATGTATTCTGTTGTAGGGAATGAATGAAGGGGCTCATCCTCCTCCTTCAAACCTCGGTGATCTGTTTAGAGAAGGGTCTCTGGATCCATATGCGGATGATCCATATGCATTTGACTAGAGGTAATTATTTGCCAGTAACTATTCTATGGGATGGTCCATTGATGTTTTATTTGCACTTTTTGATGAAACAACTATCTCAATAGGTGGAGCTTGGCTGTGGTTATGTTGATTGTATTCCCATTTCTCATAAAACAAGTTTTCATGTTAACCAAAATGCAGCAGGCAAACATTTCATTTTACAATTCATTCAAATTTTTGAAACAAATATTTTCTGGAATGCTTTTCTGTGCGTAAATAGTTGATCCGGTGGTTCTTACTGGTAAAACAAAACACATGGAGAAATGTTTTTACCTTTTTTCCATCACCACCTTTTGAACAATTGTAATAACTGTTATGAATGATACTAGCTACTAAATGGACAGTTTAGTATCAATTACTTGTCAGCTTTCTTTTGCTTTCAGGAAACGAAACAACTCTCAGAGGTTTCTTTCAGCTGCAACACTACAGCAGACAGACATTTCATTTGACAAGCATAGGGGATTTGTACTTTGTGCTTTGTCATATAAGAAGTAAACAAGATCATCTTTCCAAGATAAGGAAGAAAAAAAAAAGCCAAAGTTTACTTCATTCTCTCCATTTACAGGTTTCACATTGATAGCTTTGTGAACGCTGAACTCTCTTTGTACATTAGAGCTTTAGGAAATGGAAAATAACTGTACCATATGATGAGTAGGTGATATTCTCATTGTTGAAAAACTTCTTTAGGTTCCTACTTGTTCTAAATAAAGTCACAGGGTGGAAATTCATCCAAATTTGATTTCTTTACAGCCAAAAAAAGGAAGTGAATCCAACCAGACCCCAAATCTTCTACCTTCTCCGGTATTGGTTTCATCTTCCAACACACAAAAACACCACTAATACAACGCGACCATAAAGTAAAGTACATTAGTGACTCCTTAATCATAAATATGTGAATGCTATACACATCTAGAAATGGTTAAGCTTACATTTATTTTTCCCCTCTTGTGCCTCTCTCTGTATTACTAACGAAAAATTTGGATATGATCCCATTAAGCTAGAATGGCGAACTACAATTAATCAACAGTCGCCATTCTTCTAGTAAAAACTACAAATTACAAGCAAGATTCCAATTCCAAAACATAGAGAGAGGTCAATTTCACGTTGAAAAGAAAGTTCTGTATTACGACTATACAAATTGGAATGAAACAGGAGCAGGAAGAAATCAAACGAAAGCGTTTCATGCTTTGTTGATTGCCTAAATCTAAAAGAAGCAAAGTAGAATTAGAATGCTGAGCTTCAAAGATAGCCATAGGCAAGCATGAGCAAGAGAGTGAAAAGCGAGAGTAGAACCATGAGCTGAAGAGAAAACTCCATCAAACCCCAGAGCTTTATCCTCTTGTTCTTCACACGCTCTCTTGCCAGTAGAAACTTCAGATCTCCATTCTCTTTCTTCAGAATCTTCACCTCCTGTTCCTGTTCAGAACAAAGAGTTAGCGGTTGATCCTTCTCACCTCTAAGCTAGCTTAACAATCAACACCGTATAATATATACCTTGTGAAGATCGTCGGAGTTGATTGAAGTGAAGCGGCCATTCGACGATGACGATGTCAGTGAAGAAAGCAGAATTAGGGCTTTTGCGCATCGAATTGCGTTCTGCGGCTTCAGAGCTTCGCTCTTGGTTTGCGCCTCTCCTCCCTCCATTGATCAATTTCTCCTTCTCTCTGTTCTGTGACTTTTGTCTTCAATTTCAATTTTGTGAATTTATATAAGGGACAGAGACTTCTCCCGCCATTTATATAATTTAGTTGCGAAAGAAGGAAAAAAAAATGCTGTTTCAAAATATTTATAAATTTTATTTGCAACAAAATATTTTTATTACCACATAAATAAAAATAAATTTTCGTTATTTTTTAATGTATAATATATATTTTTTTCTTAAACCATTTTAAATTATTTTTATTAAGCAAATATATTGTAGTTGTGGGAACTTTCAAATGCTACTGGGACAAACTGAAAATAGCTTATTTTATGTCGATAATTAAACAAATGGAACGTCAATTAATTAAAATGGAAAAGAAAAAAAAAAGAATTCCTATCATGGCTCCTATCGTGGAGGCTCATTGGAATATGGGCAACATTATGGTATGAGATATGTTGCGATTGAACCTTGAAAAGTTACAAATCTTAGAGATTTTCTATGAAGATTTTTGGCATCCGGTACTTTTCTTCTCTTCTAATAGGGGTTGTGCGGCGTGCGGCCATACTAGGACAGAGATAGTAGGGCAGGAGTGGCAACAATAATGATTAACGTCTCCTAAGATGAGATTTGTTTAATAACTTGAATTTATGGTATTGTGTTTATTCTTTATATTTATTTTTGAAGTTTTTTATTTGTGTTCTCTAGATTTATAATAAGAGTGATTTTTTCACGTACTCTATTTTGTGTTCATGTTTTGTTTTATTTTTAATAAATGCACCTCTCTTTATGGTCATAGTTGTAAGTTTTCTACTTGGACTTATGTTCATGTTATTTTTTTTAATGTAAATCTAGATCTATTATAATTGTATTTCATCTTACAATATGACAGGGTCTAGGAATCTTAAGATCTCTACGGTCATTAGCGTTACCATACCAAAATATATTCTTAATTGGAGATCTTGTCATAATTTCTTAATTAGAATTAAATTGATTTTGTACCAACGACGATGACTTAGTTAACTTAATGTCTACAGTTGTACGTACTTTTATACATTTTCTTTGTATTCTCTTATATGTAGATTTATTT
>WUAT03000006.1:3440901-3460178 GCA_010015005.3 Ulmus americana
CAAACACAATATAATTCCAAAATCAATACAGCCAATTCCCCAATAAAAAAACCCAAACATAACAGGTTTAAAACTTAGTCCAGATTACATAACATCCATAGATCAAATAACACAATATAATTCGAAAATCAACACATGCAACTCCACAATCAAAAAACCCAAATATACCTCGTTTGAACCTACTGAAGAGCACAAGGAACTTGATATCAGAACAGGGGTGGAACCGGTTACCAATTAACAAAATCAGGAAGCACGACGGTGGGATAGAGGGGGTGGCGCGTGAGCGGTAGAAGGCGGAGGGGATGAGTTTTCCAGTTGGGCTCGCCTCCTCCTCTTCCGACCATGAAAAGCCACAGTGTTGGCCTACATACAACTGTATCGGACCACTAAATCGGAGAAGAAGATCGGTGAACAGGGAAAGGAGGAGGGACACCCGGATCGAAGGAGAAGGAGAGTAGGGGAAACCTAAAATCGGACCAAAAACGCAACGCACGCAAACCCACAGTGCCCTTCCATTCCGACCGCCGTGAACGGAGCAAAACCCAATAAATATTCAACCCGGTCGGACGACCAGGGAGGTCAACTCGGCGCAAGGGGGTAGCGTCGCAAAGGAAAGGGAAGGAAATCTCAAAATAGAGCTGGAATATAGATGTATAGTGCACAATAGACTTGGAATAGAGAAAGGCTTTTCCGAAAAAGCAAACCAAACACAAGTTAATTTTCAGAATAACAACGGAGTACTCATAATAAAGAACTAAACGGAGCCTCAAATTTTATCTTTCTTTGGTTGTTTTTTTTTCCCTTCATTTCCACTTAAGGTTTTAAATTAGTGTTTTTAAGTTGTATTGATTAAATTATCCATAGTGTTTTTTAGGAAAGAAATGATCTATTATTAAGTTGATAAGTTTTGATGAGAAAGTTATGAAAAATACAATCAATATCATATTTTATTCATTATATCCTCACAAATTCTCTATAACAAGTCAACGTTGAACTTGAACATTAGCAATTGACTTATAATTACAATATTTATTTTATTTTATAGGAATATAAAATAAAGTTATGATATATAAGCCCTTCTAAGTTATCACCTCTACTCCAGTCAAAAAATACCACTACTAGTACTAGATAAGTTTTCTTGTGCAAAATTATTAATGATTTCCTGACCACTCCTCTAATGTAATTATGATTCAAAAGCCATAATTGTCCTTCCAAAGTTGTAAATTTCCATTTGTTTTAACAAATTATTTTTATAATACATTTCCCATTTCTTCTGTAAATTCACCTCTAATAAAATACGAAACAATATAATTATTAATATTATTAATTAATTTTTTTGTTGCATTTTAGTCGGTCCAGTCATGATCCACGACGTTTAAGCATTGGGGAGTGAAGTTTTGGTAATTACTAATTACCAACAGAACAAGGAATCAAAGGGCATTTATAACCTTTCGTGAGGCGTCTTTCCTAATTTGTACTAACTTATATCTCCCACCCATACATATCGCGCGTGTCAAGCTCGACCTCAATCTTCGGGCCAAATGACACCACGATGTTGACCTACAATTGGACTGTGTCTTCCTATACTCTCTCCGCGCGTGAGACATTTAATTTAAGATCAGCGAAAATACAATTTTACCCCTCCTTTGAATCGTTTATGAACAAGGATTAAACTTTAAACGCAGCAAAAGAAGGACAAATAACATTTTTACCCTCTTGCTTTAGGTTTACTATCAAGTTGGCCCTTTAAACTTTAAAATCGACTTAATAAGCTCTCAAAAATATGCTCCATGGCAAAAATAGTCCCTCTATTTTGTTCTGTCAAATAAAGTGTCACATTTTTATGAGTTAAAGAAATTAATCATTTTTAATATTTAACCTCACACTAGTTTTATTTGTACTATTTCCTTTAAAATATATAAAGCTGACACATTTAACATTAAAAAAGTTGTAAAAAAAAAGAAATTAAAATTATTTGTAAAAAATTTAAAAAATTGTAAATGAATTTTTTTGTAATATTTAGTTGAATTTTTTTTAAAATATAATATTTTATGAGATATTTGTCCATTTATATTTGATGTACAATTTTATAATTTTTTAGAAATGAGTATAAATTTTTTACAATTTTTTAATATTGAATGTGACAAAATATATTAATTCCAAGAGAATAATGCAAATAAAAATAGTTTGGGGCTAACGGAATTACTCGCATGATTTGGGGCTAACATAATCACAAAGTATGAATCAGGGACTTATTAAGTGAATTATAAAATTAAGGGATAAAAAATGTTACTTATCCAAAAAATAAACAGTTGAGCGGAAGCTTGTGCACGTGGCCTTCCCTTAGGTTGGCTCCACACATTGAACGAATCAAGAAACGTTTTCACTTTGGAATTTAGAAGCACAAGATTCTCACGTGCGAGCGTTATACACGTAATCAGACCAACGGTAAAATCCCATATTTACCCTCTGACCCTATCTCGGTCAGAAGATCCAATTTCGCACGGAGCTATCGAACGTAAAACGAGGAGAAAGCAAGGGCAATTTAGGGATTCTATATTTAAAACGCCGGAAAGTAAAATACACGGTGACCGGAGAAAAATCCGACCGGGGAGGGCTCGATATTTCCTATATAAAGCCGTAACTAAGCCCTTTGTTTTCCTCATATTTGTGTTCTCTCCTCGCTCTCGCTCGTTCTAACCCCACCCCCAAAGAGCTTCCTGTCTTATTATATTTTTGTTCTCTCTCTAATTTAATTTTCTCTCTCTTCTCTGATAGATACAAGAAGCTTTTTGAGAGGTAAAATTCCCATCTTCTACAGTTATTTTAAATTTAATTTAATTTCTTTTATTATTCTTGGAAATATTTTAGTTTTTTGCTCTTAATTTCTGGGTTTGGAAGACAAAGATCAGTAGTATGAATAATGGAATAGGAGAGAGTTTGAATCGCGAAGTTGACTGATAGATTAATGCGTTAATTTTGATAATGGCTTCTTTTATCTTGGATTGATGACTGGTTTCGATCTGTGTTGAATTTGTGTGGATTATCGTTTTGAGGATTGGATGAGTCGTGTGTGTTTGGGGTGTGGAGTAGTTGACGAGAGATTGATTGTTGGAGTTTGGGGGCGTTTGTGTCTGTTAAAACCCTAAAATGAATGTTAGGTCAGTTAGCGAGGATTGGGATTTTGATAGGCTGGTTGAGAGAAGATGAGCGGAGAGTGGTTTTGATCTGGGGTGGTTTGTTGGATTGAGTAATTGTAGTCTTTTCCTTGAATGATAGGTAATTCTTTATCTAATTGGATTAGATGGGTTTCTTTTAGGGTTATCTATTTGATAAACTTATAATTATGTTAGGTCTTCATTCTACATTGTGGTATTTGGTGCGTTTGCTATGGTGAAATTCTTTCTGTTTGTTTGTTGGTCGTTTCTTTACTCCTGTTGTGTCCAGGGCTATATATCATTGTGTTTTATATTTAGCACTGTTTTATACTCTAAGGTATTGATACATCTGAACTGTTCTTTTGTAATTGATAACTACATGTGGAATCTAAGAATTAAGTTTGTTCAAACCAGGTGTTCTATTGCTCTCTTAATCTATTTTCTTTTACTTGATGACTGATGTTGTTAGCACTTAATTGCATTACTTGGCAACTTAACATGTTTATCTGCTTTTACTTGACTGTTGTTATGAACTCTTTGTAATACTGGATATGTATTTCTTAATTTGAAATAATGTATTCTGATTGTTAAGCCTTTTTTTTTTTCCTTCCTTACCACCATCCTTTCCAATCACGTTTATGGGACTGTTTTACTTAAGTTACCGGGGTTTTGGAACCCTTTGAAACTGTTCTTATGTTTTTCTAGTATATTGCCTCACATTTACCTATTTTATTTTGTTTCTGTTTCTAGGAGAAAAGAAAAAGTGCTGTTTGGATACACATTTAGTTTGTATGTATTTACATATGACATGGGTTCTCGAGGAAGGCCAGTATTTGATCTTAATGAACTCCCCGATCTTAATGAACTCCCTACCGAGGATAATGAGGAGAATGATGGTGTCTTACCCTTCCAGCCACAAAAGGCACTTCCATCTACGAATCCCCATACTGTAGAAAGGTTAGCAGTATCAGCCACACCTCAAAGAATAATGAATAATCATGCTTTTTCACATGCATCATCTGGATCTGGATTCCAGCCTTTTGTTCGACCCAAGTCTGCTCATGGCCCTGAAGGGAGTACTGAACAGAAGGTGACAGATAGGAATTCCCAAAATGCTTCATCATCAAAGCCAAATAATGATGGGACAAAAGCTGTCCCATCACTCGTCTCTGGTGGTACGGATGCTACAACTGTTGAAAGAGAAGAAGGAGAATGGTCTGATGCTGAGGGTTCTGCTGATGCCTTTGGAAGCAGTAGTTTGCTTGAAACTCATAAGAATTTAAAAGAGCAAGGAACTTCTGGATCATTGGACCATTTTTCTTCTGGTGCCAGAGCTGATGGTACTTTGCCCTGTGTAAAAGGTTCTGAAAGTACCAAAGAAGAAAGTAGCAGTTATACTTATGTAGGAGTAGATTCGATTCCCAGTGTTCAAAGTGGCAAAATTAGCCGTACCTTAGAGAGCAATTCCAAGGGTGATGTGTCCATGGATTCTCAAGAGGAGCTTAGTTCTATTCCAAAATCAAGAGAAGTTAAGGGTGTTGAAGCTAGCCATGCAATTAAGTTTGCAAATAATCCTGTGAAGAGGAAGGTGGATCAACAGCATGAAGCAAAGTTGGGAAAAAAACGTAGTAGACAGACTATGTTCCTCAATTTGGAAGATGTAAAACAAGCTGGCCCTATTAAAACTTCAACCCCTAGAAGACAGACATTTTCATCAGCAATCACAACTCGTACTGTCAAGGAAGTCCGTAATGTTCCTCTACCTGCTGAACGCATGTCAGAAAAGCAAAATCAGTCATCGATCAAAGACCAGAAACAAGGTGATACTTTTGGTGGTGATGGAGGCACTCCTTTGGAGTCAAGTGAATCCAAGTCTGATTGCAATGGTGATATGAATTCTGGGTTAGTAGCGAGGCCAAGGAGGGTAAATGGTGATAGTGATGTTGCTTCAGAGGCCTTACCTCCTATACCTCGACAGAGTTCATGGAAACAACCAACAGATTTGAGGCAATCAAAGAATTTAGGTCTGAATAGGAAGCCGGCTCTGATTGGTCAAAATTCCATGGACTCTAAATCAGGAAACAAAAAGCTTCTTCCAGCCAAGAAGCTAACAACAAATAATGCATACCAAGATACATCCGTTGAACGTCTAATAAGGGAGGTCACTAATGAGAAGTTTTGGCATCACCCAGGTATGTTGTACAGTTGTACTGTTTATAACAGCTTTGAATTCATAGTTGTGTTTTTTCAATTTCATCATACTCGGGAAGTTTAGGTAATATGCATTGACAACTTTACTGATTTTTTATGCCAGTGCTCCATGTCCCTTCAATTGTTACCCCATGAGAGTCATAACACTACTTGCAAAGGTGATGACAATTAGTGTGAAATCGAGATTATGAGTTGACATGATTTTGCTGTTTTATCTCAATTTCACTTTGTAATAATTGTCACCATCTTTTGTTTGTGCATGGAAATGTTATGTTCTCATGGTATACAGATTTTAGGGGGTGGAGTTATAACTTTTCCTCTAATTAGTGGTATGTTATTATGACATAAGATTTGCTACTTTCATTGTCTTTTACCTATAGAAATGTTGAATTTTGGGTGAATTGGATTTTTGAATTAGCATTTACTAGTGGAAGCTGATGTCTTATTGCTCAGGCATGATATCAGCCTTATTTGGTGGGCTTCCAACCATGGGATGGGGGTTTATAAACATCATTTCTTTTTGATTGTTTCTTTGTTTTTACCAACTGAATTAATTGTTTTCAGGTGAGACTGACCTCCAAAGTGTTCCTGATCGGTTTGAATCTGTGGAGGACTATGTTAGAGTATTTGAGCCTTTGCTGTTTGAGGAATGCAGAGCACAACTTTACAGCACATGGGAGGAATTATTAGAAACATTTTCAAGAGATACACATGTAAAGGTTCGCGTAAGAAGCATTGAAAGGAGAGAAAGAGGTACTGCCTTTAAAAGGATCTTTAGTGACTTGGTCATATTTGTATTCTGATCCTATGTTTATTGACAGGGTGAAAATTAAGTACAAGTATATTTGTGGTTGTGGCAGTAATGTTTGGAGAAGATTTTTTATTGTCTATTTTCTCTTGGTTGCTACTAAGCTGGGTTAACACTTAGCTAAAACTTTATTTTTATTTTTTTGACATTTACTGCAGTTGTATTTTTAGGACAGTTTTTTGCAATTTAGATGTATGCTTTGTGCTTGCTCAATATGACTTATGTTCTTGTTGTGGTTTGGTAATCATGTATTTCTCTTGCTGGCTCAGGATGGTATGATGTGGTTGTCCTTCCAATGAATGAGTGCAAGTGGACATTTAAGGAGGGCGATGTTGCTATACTTTCTTCCCCAAAGCCTGGATTAGGTTCATACAATATTCCATTGATTTTTGTCAGATTTATATTTGGTACAGGCTGTTGGTCAATATCATTAATACAAATTATTTTTATGTCAATCAGTCCGGTCCAAGCGAAACAATTCCTCCACAGTTGAAGATGACGAAGAGCTTGAAATTAGTGGACGTGTTGCTGGTACTGTTAGACGTCACAATCCTATTGACGCTCGTGATCCTCCTGGAGCAATCCTTCATTTCTATGTCGGGGACTCTTTTGATTTCAACAGGTATTTTAAAATTTGCAACTTTTTTTTTTTTTTTTTAGCCTAAAAATATTGAAAGAATAATAAATTTCTATTCTGGACCATGGTATATTTTTACATGTTACTATGGGTTTCCCCTCTGCAGTTCAGCTGATGATGATCATATTCTGAGAAAACTACAGCCTAGAGGAATATGGTACTTGACTGTGCTTGGTTCTCTTGCAACCACTCAGCGTGAGTATGTAGCACTTCATGCATTTCGACGTCTAAATTCACAGGTAAGTCCTTTTACTTCTTTTTCTTATAATCTTATGGTTTATGAACTTCTGTTTCGATTATTATTTGATTGATGTCTTTGTGCAGATGCAAACAGCAATACTGCAGCCCAGTCCTGAACACTTCCCTAAATATGAGCAGCAAACCCCTGCAATGCCTGACTGCTTTACTCAGAACTTCAGTGATTATTTGCATAGGACTTTCAATGAACCTCAGCTTGCAGCAATTCATTGGGCTGCAACACATACTGCTGCTGGTACTAGTGGCAGTACGACAAAGAGGCAAGATCCATGGCCTTTCACTCTTGTTCAAGGACCTCCTGGAACAGGCAAGACACACACTGTCTGGGGAATGCTAAATGTCATCCATCTGGTTCAATATCAGCATTATTACACTTCTTTGCTGAAGAAACTGGCGCCTGAGAGCTATAAAGCAGCCAATGAGAGTAACTCTGACAATGTGATGGTGGGATCAATTGATGAGGTTCTCCAGAACATGGATCAGAATCTGTTACGAACTCTTCCAAAGCTCTGCCCGAAGCCTAGAATGTTAGTTTGTGCCCCATCTAATGCTGCAACTGATGAGCTTCTTGCACGTGTTCTTGACCGCGGATTCATTGATGGGGAGATGAAAGTTTATCGGCCTGATGTTGCTCGAGTTGGGGTTGATTCACAGACACGTGCTGCCCAGGCTGTCTCTGTTGAACGGAGAACAGAACAGCTTCTAGTAAAAAATCGAGAGGAAGTTATTGGTTGGATGCACCAGCTACGAACTCGTGAAGCTCAGTTGGCTCAACAGATTAGTAGCCTTCAAAGAGATCTTACTGTTGCAGCTGCTGCTATTCGTTCCCAAGGGTCTGTTGGTGTCGATCCAGATGTTCTTGTGGCTAGGGATCAGAACCGAGATGCATTACTGCAGACCCTTGCAGCAGTGGTTGAAAACAGGGATAAAACTCTTGTTGAGTTGTCTCGCCTTATCATTTTAGATGGCAAGTTCCGTCCTGGTAGCAACTTCAATTTGGAAGAAGCTCGGGCTAATCTCGAGGCAAGTTTTGCCAATGAGGCAGAGATTGTTTTTACTACTGTCTCAAGCAGTGGTCGCAAGTTGTTTTCTCGTCTTAGTCATGGTTTTGATATGGTAGTCATTGATGAAGCAGCTCAAGCCAGTGAAGTGGCAATTCTTCCTCCCCTTTCCCTTGGTGCTGCAAGATGCGTTCTTGTGGGGGATCCTCAGCAGCTTCCTGCAACAGTTATTAGCAAGGCAGCTGGGACCTTGTTATACAGTAGAAGCCTTTTTGAAAGATTCCAGCTAGCAGGGTGCCCCACGATGTTGTTATCTGTGCAGTATAGGATGCATCCTCAAATCCGTGATTTCCCTTCTAGGTACTTCTATCAAGGACGGCTTACTGACAGTGAAAGTGTTACGAAATTACCTGATGAGGTGTACTACAAGGATCCTTTACTTAGACCTTATATATTTTATGATATTACTCATGGGCGGGAATCTCACAGAGGTGGATCTGTTTCTTATCAGAACATACATGAAGCTCAATTTTGTCTTCGCTTGTATGAGCATCTTCAAAGAACTTCAAAATCTTTAGGGGTTGCTAAAGTCACAGTTGGCATTATAACGCCATACAAGCTGCAATTGAAATGCCTTCAACGTGAATTTGAGGATGTTCTGAAATCTGAAGAAGGGAAGGATCTATACATAAACACTGTTGATGCTTTCCAGGGCCAAGAACGTGATGTGATAATAATGTCCTGTGTGCGAGCTTCAAACCATGGGGTTGGCTTTGTTGCAGACATCCGTAGAATGAATGTTGCTCTCACGCGTGCAAGAAGGGGTCTTTGGGTAAGTGATTTGAAGTTTTGAATTCTCTTTTTTCTGGTATTTAGTCTTATTCTTAGACACGTTTTTTCCTCCCTAGGCCACTTATAATTATATTTCTATTTATATACAACGTTGCTTGAACGCTACAATGTATATGCTTAGATATTAACTCTGTTTTAAATCTTGTGAACATTTATAAATTTAACAGGTCATGGGGAATGCTAACGCTTTAGTGAAGTCGGATGATTGGGCTGCATTAATTACTGATGCCAAAGCCAGGAACTGCTATATGGACATGGATTCACTCCCCAAAGATTTTCTGGTATTTAATAAGGGACCTGTATACAATCCCTTGCAAGGAAAGGGTTTGTCTAACATGAGGGGTTTAAGATCAGCTGGACCAAGACATAGATCATTTGATATGCACATGGATTCTAGGTCAGGCACACCATCAGAAGATGATGAGAAGTCTGGCACATCAACAATATCTAGGAATGGAAATTATCGTGCCTTTAAGCCGCCATTGGAAAATTCCTTGGATGACTTTGATCAGTCGGGTGATAAATCTCGGGAAGCCTGGCAATATGGCATACAGAAGAAGCAAAATTCATCTGGGGTTGTGGCGAAGAGAGAGACATAGTTGCACAGGGGTTTGTCCATGAACATTGTGAAGCTTCATGATATTCTTTCTTTCCCACGCAAAGCATCAGCATGCTGGTCCCAAAGGGCTGCACCTATAGAAATACAATGGTTTGGCCTTTGTGTGCTGGATATAGTTGCGGTTACAGAGCGGAGAAAAGAATGACATGCAGTCCAATCACGTGAAAAGTTGGTTCTCATGGAAGATCTGGTTCGGTTGAATCAACTTTTATAGGTTCTTGCAAGGAGCTGGATGCTTCTGGATAGTAGATGGTGCTAAGCATTTCCTTGATCCTCCAGCTTACAGCCCTTTTAAGGCAAGTGATTTTATGTATAAAATTTTCCCTTCTGATATAAACACTTTATATCTCATAAATCGAACACAAATTTCACAGGATTCTAATTTTGGTGGGATCAGCAAGCTTTTTCGACCTTTTTGCTGGAATCTGGCCCATCTTGCTGGTGACTATAGTCGCCATCAAGTTGTGATATAATCTCTTGATGAGCAAATGCTAATTGATCAACTATCAATATTGAGGAGTGTGAGAAATTCTGGTGGGTTTTATTTTGTCGTTTCTTATTTACTTAGGAAACTTAAAATAGAATATGGCACACATGCCTCAGATAGCTTTACTTAAAAAAGTCGTGTATATATTTGGGGAGGTACATGATTGTACATATTTTTTTGCAGTAATGAAATTCTTATTATTCTTTCTGAGTGGTTTTGTTCAGTTTATCCTCGATATATATTTTAATAAATATCTTATACATTATACATCACATGCAGTGATTTTAATTTCAATCACATGGAACATGCTTTCTCCTCTTTAAAAGACAAAACAGAGCTCAGCTATTACATCAAACCACGGTCTACTGTTTTTGTGGCTCTGAATGATAGAATTTTACCAATCATATTCGTAGTCGGATCCAAAAATACCCATTTCTTCCAAAATGCAACACAACATAAAAGCCCCGTGGCTCTACATAAATAGATTTTTTTTTTAACAGTGGATAAATAAAGGTTTAAATGGTTTTTTTTTTTTTTACTGCTATTTTCCTTCCGCAACACAAGCGTAAAATAATTGACATAAAAAACCAATAATTTAGGTTGGTGACATACTAGTGATACCTGCCCATTGTGTAGGTTGGAAAATTTTGAAAAAAATAGTAAAATCTCGAAAGCCATTACCTACCCCTCTTAAATGAGAAGCATAATCTATGGGTGGACCTACTTTAGCAAAGGTGATCCTCCACCATGTCTGGTGGAGAAAACACAAGCACATGCTCTGACATGAATACATCCAAGGTTGGTGCTGGGTAGCAGCAAAATGAGCGGAGTTTACAATCCATGTTATTACTATTTTATTTTGGTGGGCATGTTGAACATTTGTGGATCAGAGTGATTTTTACTTTTATTTGGGAACCATGAGAATTGGATGGATCTAAATGAATAATTTTGAAACTAAAAAGAAAACTAGGGTGGGTGACTCTGACTGTGACTGTGATTGGGTGGACTATGTTGGCTTTGGGCCTAAAAAACCAAAGGCATCAATACAAATACAATTCAAATGATCCACAAGAGCGATTCTTGTTTTATATCCCGTTGGCTTTCTCTGACCTGGGACCAGTCTTGTGTACTCATTTACAAAATCTTCAAATAAATCACTGCTCACGTCATTAGGGATAATTCGGACTTTAACCACCCAGAAACCTCATTTAATTAGAGTTAAAAGCTGGCCTAATTTGCAAAGATAGTGTCCTGACCCGTGGATTTGTCGTAAAAGTCCAACCTCTAAAAAAAATAAAAAAGAAAAAAGCTTCAAATTTGCAACTTGGCCCATTTTCCCGGTTATATTTTTAATATTTGTTTCAAGCACAAGCGTTACGATTCTTCTAAATTAATCAAAACCCATCGTCAAGATCTGTTCCTATGAAATATATATAGATACCCCTTTGAAAGTTGGCCGGATTTCTTTGGTTTCCGATAGAGAAGCTCGGAAGAGTAGAACCTCACCGAGACGCCGTGAGTCTCTTGTTCTTGAATCAGTCGTAAGTCCTCGTTTTACCAATCCATCTCTCGGATCTCATTATTATAGAGCATGGGTTTCTGTTGTTTTTAATCATTTTTGATTAATTAATTTTTCTTCTTCAATCTAAATGGGTTGGTTTATCTTCTTTCGTTTTCTATCAAAGGCAATTTTTGATCGTTTCGCTAGCTGTTTGTCGTATTTGGGATTGTTGTGTTCTGAGAATGGGTTTTCTAATTTTTCTTTTCGAAAATATGGGTTTTGTAATTCTTCATCTTATAATCTTTTTTGTTTAGTACTCCCTGATTGATTTTAAGTTTTGTTTTAACTGGTTTTAATGAATTTCCAGAAGATTAATAATAATTATCTGGTTTATTTGTCAGCTACTCCAGTGTTCATCTAAAACATTGATTACCAAATTGGCATCAATTTCTATCTAGATGTAATAGTTTACTAGAATAGTACTGGGTTGTTTTAGAATTTAGGTGAATTTAGAAGTAATATTAAGCAAGAGTTCCTAGAAACATTTGTTGATATTTGACTTCTAATTGCAACTGTATCACAGTTATGTAAAAGGGTTATAATTCTTGCCACTAGATGGTTTTCATACTCAATTGCCACAACTTAGAATGAAAATGAGTTCAACTGTGGTTTTCATACTCAATTGCCACAACTTAGAATGAAAATGAGTTCACCTGTGGTTTTCATACTCAATTGCCACAACTTAGAATGAAAATGAGTTCAACTGTGGTTTTCATACTCATTTGCCACTAAATGGTTTTCATACTCAATTTTCCTTGTCTTTACTTTAGTTTCTAGTTTCGCATGCACATGCTATTGGGGGTTTCTGAGTCATGCCAATTTGATGCGAATCTGAGTTCAACTGCGCAGAGCGATAACGTGAAGGAGTATATGGGTGTGATAATGATCTTACTCTTGACCTTAATGGAGCCAAGTTTGTGTTGCAACTTTGTTTAGATGAGAATAATGATCTTACCCACTTATTAGATGAGAATTTACTGGGGGAAGTTGTTATGTAACATAAATAGGATTTGTTTATTCCGGAAAGTTAAAAATGTGGTCCTGAAAAAATAGTGCAAGGAATTATATGGTCCAGGCTTCAGTAAACTAAAGTGGTCCTTTGAGATTTCCATTATTCTTAAGAGTGGTATAAATGGCTTCTGTCACTGTTAAATTTCCGGTGTTTATTGAGCTACTGATATTCAAGGGACTGAGAAAGCATAAGAAAATTTATGACATTGAGTTTTCACTGTTGACAGGAGTCTTTGGAAACTATGAGTACAAGTTTAAAGAAATCCCCTTCAAATGTTCTGGACAAGACTATACCATCTGAAGAGCAGCAGGCAAAGGTATTCTTAGCTAAAGCAGCTATCTTAACAATTCCATAAATAAGTAGTTCGTTTCTTTGAAATTTAGGAATGAACATGTACATTAAGACGATTACATCACAATGCTTTTCATATTTACAGATTAACGAGGTGAGAAGTTTGATAGGGACACTGCCAGAGAAATTGTCCCTATATTGTTCCGATGCATCCCTTGCCAGATATTTGAGAGCAAGAAACTGGAATGTCAAGAAAGCAACAAAAATGCTGAAAGATACCTTAAAATGGAGGGCAGAATACAAACCAGAGGAGATTCGCTGGGTATGCTACCATTTTATTTTATTTTTATTTTTCTTCATTCTTATAGTTGTAATTGGCAGTTAGAATTCCAGTTAATTTTAGGGGTGAAAACCGATCCAATCCAACTTGTTTTTAACACATCTAATCCAACATTAATTGGATTTAAATTTTTTTGAATCCGATCCGATCCAATCTGATTAACATAAAAAAAATATAAATATTTATCCAAATTAAATGTTTTAGTAAACTAAATATAATAAAGTATCAGATATAAAGTTCACACTATAACGAAGTCATAATACATTACTCAATAATTAATTGTGAAGTTTGTGAAAAAAAAAACTCATCAATTCATTCTTTTTGTATATTTTGATTTCAATAATGATTTTGAAGTACTAAAGAAGGTATTTTTTTCTTCTTCTTATAATTACAAATTATTCTCTAAATTGTGTACAAAATATATATTTTTTATTGCTATTAAATACCTTTTACTAGTCAATTAGGTATAAATATGTGATATAAATTTATTTATTTTTAATTAATATATAAGGATTGGATTGGATTGGATTGGATTTTGGTATATGAAATCCAAGTCTAATCTAATCCTATCCAATTAAATTGAATATCCAATCTCAATTGGATTGGATCGGTTGGATATCTTATTAGATTGGATATTTTGTTCAGCCCTAGTTAATTCTACTTGTTCGATCCTGTTACAACACCACCCACTCTTTGGTTTCTGTAAGCAGCAATTGTGGCCTTATAGGCTTCCGCAGTGTGGCTTGGTTCGCACTAAAAGGAGCAATAATACAATGTACAATGGATGTGGCATCTTGTAAGCTACATAATATCTGGAGTTGGGATGCCAGTGCTTTAAAATATGTGGATTATGAGATGGCACATCAGTTAGTGTCTAAAATTTGATACATATAGAATTACCAGTGCTTGAAAATATGTGGATCAGGAGATGGCACATCAGTTGGTGTCTAAAATTTGATACACAGAATTACTCTAAAATGAAATCTTTCAACCTACATAATCTCTAGTGTCGGGACACTATTTTTGAATTTATGTGGCTTACCAGATAGTACATTTATTGATATATGAAATTTGATATTCCTAACATTACTCAAAAGTTGTCAACTAGAGCCCACTTGCCTAAAATGTTTTGAACGTTCAACTAACTATGGACCTACTAGCATTGTGAACCAAATTAAATTTTATTTAAGTTACATCAGGTACTGACCAACTCAATAGTTTAAGCCATATCTGATCTAAATGCATCTATTATTAAAGTTATCCAAGTACTATTTTTATTTTAATTTTTTTGCTTGAATATGGAAGCTGTATTTGGCTGACCTGTTCTAGATGAGTAATTGAACTCCATCATTCTCATGATGATATCAACCCAAACCCAAAGAAAAATTCAAATTCAAATCTAAACCCAAAGTTGCTCCTGAAGAAATAACTTTGCATTTTATTTATTTTTGTTATTAGGAAGACGTAGCTCTTGAAGCAGAGACGGGGAAAATTTACAGATCAAATTACGTCGACAAGCATGGGAGAACAGTTCTTGTCATGAGGCCTAGCTTCCAGGTTTTCTTCAGCTCTTCGCATATGTTTTTTGACTTGTAAAACTGCTATTATTACTACTTGTTGCAAGAAGAAATTTATAGGCTAGTAACTATTATACATTGGTTGTGGAAATACATATGTTTGTGCTAACTTGTAATTTGATTTGATGAGAAAACCAACTTAAGTCGATACGTTTTTAATTATTTTCATTTTTTTTCTGACTGCAGAACACAAAGTCTGTAAAAGGACAAATTAGGTACTTGGTTTATTGCATGGAGAATGCAATCTTAAATCTGCCATCAGACCAGGAACAAATGGTTTGGCTGATTGACTTTCAGGGTTTTAATATGTCCCATATTTCAGTTAAAGTGACGCGGGAAACTTCCCACGTTTTGCAAGACCATTATCCCGAACGCCTAGGTCTTGCAATACTATATAACCCACCCAAGTTCTTTGAGCCATTCTGGACGGTAAATCCACTTTATATTATCCATAGTTTGATATTTGTTTTTGTATTGTTTTGCTTATGACACCAAAATAATGTTCCTTTTTTTCAGGTAGTAAAGCCTTTCCTAGAGCCGAAGACACAAAAAAAGGTTAAGTTTGTTTACTCGGATGACCTCAACACCAAGAAGATAATGGAAGAACACTTTGATATGGATAAGCTGGAGTCTGCATTTGGTGGAAATGATGATACGGGTTTTGATATTAACAAATATGCGGAGAGAATGAAAGAGGACGACAAAAGGATGCCTGCGTTTTGGACACGAGGAAATCCTCCTCCAGCAGCCCTGGCAACAGTTGTGATCGAACCTCCTCCAGCAGCCCCTGCAACAGTTGTGACTGAACCTCCTCCAGCAGCCCCTGCAACAGTTGTGACCGAACCTCCTCCGTTGGATTTGGATTCTGATTCTTCTGAGAATGGCAAGACTGATAGTTCCTTGTCCCATGTTGGGACAGAATCAGAAGTCAGCCCCCCAGATCAAAACAAGGTAGCTGCTGCTGATAGCGGGAATCCTGATTCTACTGGAGAGGTGCATTAGGCTAGAGGAAATTAATGACAGATCCAAGTGTAGTCTTAGTTGAAGGAACTGTAACTCAGCGGAGATGGACCATTCCTTAGGCTTGCTGACATCCTTGCTAGTACATTTTAGGAACTTGAAATGAGGAAGGTTTCTGTCAACTCTATGTTGTTACATTATGGACATCCAAATCTAATGAATGATTTTTCTCATTGGAGGCGATCAAAATCTGTTAACGTTCACTCTCTTCTTACCTTGTTAATCTGAAACAGCAAATTAGACATTCTCGTTTGTAAAACTGCTTGTCGTTTCATCATAGGCTTTCCATTTGTTCAGGTTCACAATGTGGCAAACACCATTTTTAAGAGCGGAGTGAAATGACTCGTTCTATGAAAAAGATGCGTGTCTATAATTCACATTTGTCTCGTTGCTTACAGAGACATTAGCCTTCTTCTGTCCTGTTGCCTAAGGACAGTAACTACTGAAGATGTCTGCATCGTTGTTTTTGTTTTAAGTGTTTAGAAACACCCTTTATAGAAAAATGCCATTCAAACTCCCACTGTGTAATGTGATAAGTATCAGAGTATGCTATTTTATCAAATGCTAGAACTGAGCCTAAGAGATCCAAGTTCACATCTAGTCATTATTTTGTCAAGTGGGTTTGAGTTGATGTTACTAAATTGTGAATACAGGAAAGCATATTGTACAGAAAGATTAGGATAAGACTTGGGAATAAATTATCTCAATTTGCATACATCTGTTGCTCTGTATTATTGGTTACAATTACATCAAACATCTTTGAGCTATTATTAATCTAATGCAAAAATAATAATAAATCCAATCCATCCAGTCCTTCAAAGATATGTTATAACTAAACAAACATGCAACCAAAAACATAACAGTTCCACTAAAAGGAAGAAAGATATACTGCAATTACAGCTTCCAAGTAGTGACATGATCTAAATTTAAGAACTTTACAAGATTCAAACATAAAAACACTCGTCTACTACAGGACAGAGACCTAAAAAACAAACTATGCTGAAATTGCTTGCTTCATAGGTATTAAGATAAGTGGAGTACAAGACCCTGAAAAATCAAAACAAAGAAGAAGGGAAAGCATTATTATCTTCTCAGAAGCGGCAAAAACCAGTAAAATCCAGATAATCTTCTTCAAAGAACATTTGATTCGCCTTCTAATGAAACGAGGTTCTAATTAAACATCTCATCTAGCTTTTGCCTGTAGAGAGCCAGAGTCTGCAACAATATTATAGTAGCAGAGGCATTAGTGCTATAATTTGGATCAAATTGCATCATTTTACATGAAAATACAAGCAATAAATATAACAAAATAATAGAGAACTCAGAAATTAAAAAAAAAAAGTTAGTAGTAGGCAGCCGTGGAACAATTTGCATACCCTGGTATAGGCGTAGACTCCAGCCTCTGAAGGTGCAACCGGGCTTCCCCTCCTAATGAATCTCCCCTCTTTGAAAATGTAAAGCATAGGTATTCCGGTCGATAATTCCAAACTAATCACCTGACAAAATTGAACAATTTCAAATATTATGATCATTCTTGTTGCTTTAATGAAAAACCGAGTGCGACCAAGTGGTAGAATTCTCAATCACCTCTTGGGACGTTAGTTTGTCAAGATACATAATGATGGATCTCAGTGAATTCCCATGCGCAGCAATCATCACATTCTTTCCAGATAGAAGTTGGGGTTCGATCTGCAGCATGATATAATGGTCAATGATCGCTTGATGTTTCAGAACTGTAAAAAAAAAATCAGAAAACTGAAGCAGCTCAAACAGATATAAGAAGTAGATAACAAGCAAGCAGATAATCTTATGCATACTTCATCTTTGAAATAAGCAACGGCTCTTTCAGCACACATTTCCAAGCTCTCGCCATTGGGAGGTGGTATGTCATAACTTCGACGCCACTCATGAACTTGTTCCTTTCCATATTTATCAGCCGTTTCCTGTTTGTTCAGACCCTGTAATTCCCCATACCTAAGAAGAACAATTTACAAGTAATGCAAAGATTACAAACAAAGGATAAAAGCCAAGATGAATAATGAAAACAGAAAATTAAGGCAGAGTAACTACATTCTTTCATTCAATCGCCAAGATGCTATAACGGGAATGGACTGCTTTTTGGTGTCTTCACTAAAAACTTGACTCCATTTTCTTGCCTGTTCGCTTTCGTTATGCATAACAATGGGCACCTGCAAACAAATTTTGAGTAAATAAGTAGGAACATTGAATAGAACCCCAATCAAACACCTGAACTAAATAACACCCTTATTGTATATAAGTTTTTTAAGGTAAAGTGTTGATACAATATAACACAATATGAGTTTCTACGACATACCAATATCGATTGCATAATATTAAACGCATCAAATTTTTGTCTTGTAGCACAAGAAACATTTCAAAACATTACCTTCTTACGGCGGTGCTGGGTCATAGCAAGCATAGCAGTCATTTGAGCGCGGATCAGGGCAGAGGTATAGATCATGTCGACGGGTATGTTGCTAATTCTCTTGCCAGCTTCAATGGCCTCTTCCACTCCCTTTTTCGTAAGGGGAACATCAACACAACCTGTGAAGAGGTTCTTTTCATTCCACAAGGACTCGCCGTGTCGAATTAGAATCAGGGATGCTTCATCTGAAAAGTCAGTTTGGAATTCAGAAACAGAGACCCTTAAGAGGATGATATGCTATATAACATAGTATTAAGATAAAACAAACTTACTAGATTTCTTCCGAGTTTCAGTGGTGTTCTTATTTATTGGAGACAAAACTGGATCAACCACAGAAGTCTGAGAACCCGAGGCTTGAATTACACCACATTTCCTTGCACCTGAAGGGTAACATCCTTTTTTTGATAGTCCAAATTCAAGCTTCAAACTCTTTGGTGTCAGTCTCACAGAACCATTATCAATCTCTTGATGAAAGCCTAAAGAATAACCCTTGTAAATTAGAAACAATAGATGTGGAGGACTTGATAATAACAAACTATGGGCCCAGAGCTAGAAGGAGAAACTCACATGCGATATAATAACATGAAAACACGGCGACCTAACTCAATCTCTCCAACAATAACCGCTACAACCATTTCCCTGACTTCGTGATAAGGGAAATCATACCACCTACTTCTAACTTGTAGGAAATTATCCAGGAATTCGTGCAAAGTATCGCTAGCCATTGAAAACAATGAATAGCATGAATAGGAACATTGAGATTACTCAAGAAGTTTATAATTTTAGTAGAATCATGAACCCATACAATTCGTAGTAGCAAAAAACACATTGTATACAGATGAGACAATATAATTTTGTTTAATACAGAGAGCCAGCAACACAAGATAAAATCTTGAAAACATAAATGGCTGAGGCAGAAGCTCAGACTATAAGTCAAAAGGGTGGAGCTGTATAGCAGTATAGCAGAAAAGTTCAAGATTACCAAATCTGAAAGAGTGG
>WUAT03000006.1:3460278-3475770 GCA_010015005.3 Ulmus americana
ACAAAAGTATGTTGTAAATTATAAACTAATGTCTCGTGCTTCTAAGGTTGTGCTACTTTCTTAGCCATGAGTATGGTCCGTCCTAATTGTTATGATAAGGTCTTAACATGAAATGCCTAGATGTTTGGCTATTAACTTTTAAGCTTTATCTGGTATCTCTAAAATTTTGACTTCTATTTCATGTTTGGTATACTTTTTTGTTATTCAAATGTCAATTGATGGCATACTTCTAAGTAATATTTTTATTTCCTCTTGAGGAGACTATTCTATTTAACTTTATGGCATTTCTGACAGCAAAAGTATTTTGAAATGACCATATTGTTCATGCTTGTTTTTTCGTATTTTAGAAATGTACTTTTATTAGATGGATGGGAAGTATTGCATGTTTATCCAACTGGTACGTGCATACATAAATTTGCTTCTTTTTAATTTTATTTCTTTTATTATTATTATTTTATATGTATCATGGTAGATATATTTGATGTAGGGTTTTTCCCTTGTTTGTGTGTGTTTTTGTATGTGGTGTGGTTCAAGGCCTATGTATTTTTTTTGTGCATGCCTTTGTGTGTTGATACATGCATCTTTGATCTTTTCCTGATTACAATGTTACCTTTTTCATGTAGCTTTGCCTAAGCTTTTAGTATAAACATTGGCAATTGAGAAGGGAGAGTATGAACGACACACCATACCATGTCCTGTTTCAAAAACTCGGTATATATTATCTTACCCACTCTACTACTACAAGCTTTCAACAAGGTCAATCTCTTTGATTATTATTTTAAGCATCATTGTCTCCATTGTTTATGGAACGCTTGTGTTAACAAAAAGTAAGTTGATTTGCAGGACAAAAGAGAATTTAATTGTAGAGAAGAAAAAAAGGAGAAGAAAAATAGAAATAAAAAAGAATTGAAGAAAAGAAAGAGGAAAGAAAAGAAAAGGGAAGAGAAAAAAAGAGAGAAGAATAGGAATAAAAAAACGGAGAAGAGAAGAAAAGAATAGAATAGTAAATATATATATATATATAGAAGTGAAAAAAATAATAATAATAAAAAAAAGAGTGAAGAAAATAATAGGATTAAACAAATTGAAGAAAAGAAGAGAAGAAGAACAGAATAGTGCTGCAAAACTGAAGAACGGGGCTAGATGTTCTAATGATTTGGGCTCTTGTAATTCCTAATCTACCAGGTAATTTGTGGCTCTATCTCCTTTCTTGTCAGTGAAATTTTTATTTGTGGTCGCTTTAAAAATATAATGATTTCCTTTTCTTGATTTGCAAGATTTTTTTTTCTTCTTCCTTCAAAAGCTAATGGTGATGCACTTGCCCACTTGGGTTCCATGAGGAGAGATCAAATTTTTGGATACATTTCTAATTTTATATATACTTTTTCCTGTATGCTTGCTAAGTGTTCATTTGGTTGAATTTAGTTGAACAAGTGTGTGTTTATCAACTTTGATACAGTTTTACTGGATAGTCATTTCAACAACCGGCCCATGATTTTGATGGAGGGAAGAGGAAAGTTTGCAAGAAATTCTTTAGTAGCTTCAGTTTTTCTTATCTGCAAAGCCATTACAGATGTTTGACTGGGTGGATGGAGATTTCTTCTTGTAGTCAAAAGCATCAAATAAGTGCTTGCTCTCTTCCTCCTTGGTTTGGTGGGTATCTGTGTAACTGAATTTAGTTACTCTTTGTAATGATGAGTTTGATGTTAATACAGATTAAGGTTGATTTGCACAGTTTTTTTTACCCCTACCCTGCTCTTTTACATAGGTTTTAGAGAGGGAAAAGAAGAGAGAGAGTGGTAGATGGGAGCTCCTACTGCTAAGGGATTTGATGCCCAGATAGCAATTTTAAGGGATTTGATCAAGGTGTTGATGATTTGAGTTATTGTTCATCTTCCTTCCTTAAGGTCTTTTGCCCACTTCCTTTCTTGTAAAAATTTTGAAATTTTCTTATTTAAACTCTGTTTTGTTGATTTGGGTTTTTAGTGTTTTCCAAGGCTGAGCTAACTTGTCTAGTGAAAGTTTGAACTGGTGTTTGAAACGTGGAGGGGTTATATTTGTGTTGGCTTGCACTTCTGTGTATTTTGGGGAATCTTAGAACTTGCTCTTTTCTGTTTTCTAAAGTTTATGGGGTTGAAAGATGCCTTTTTTTTTAAAGGAAAAAGGTAATGATGAGATCTTTTGAGCTGTGCCTATTGGCTGCTATGTGATATTGCATTTGAGAATTAGCTTCCTTAGGTGTGTTTGGTGTTCAAAACTGGAATTTGAAGCTCCGATTGTTCTCTATTAGTTTTTTTTGTGTGGGAATTTATTTACATGGGTATCAAGTTCACATTTTGATCTTTCCCCTATTTTGCTTATCAACTAAAAGACGTCTTTTTTGGGAAGGAAAAGATTCTTAAGGCACGGAACTATAGTTCAATATTACAGCTAGTTCTCTCCAAATTATCCGAGCAAGTTAGTTCAAAGATAGAATGATTTAGTAGCTTTAACTTTTTATTTTTCATTTTCCTTTCGGTGATTCAATCTAACTGAGGTGTTGATCAATTCATGCAGGGTCGTTTGAAAATGTCAGAAGCCCAAAGGAGGCCAACAATGGCTGGTTTTGTGCGTGGAAATGGATACACAAATGGGGTAGCTTCACTAAGGTCTCCCACTGCTGTATCTGAAGTTGAACAGTTCTGCAGTGCCCTTGGCGGAAAGAGGCCAATCCATAGCATATTAATTGCAAACAATGGAATGGCAGCTGTTAAGTTCATACGTAGTGTGAGGACATGGGCTTACGAAACATTTGGCACAGAGAAAGCAATCCTGTTGGTGGCCATGGCCACGCCAGAGGACATGAGAATCAATGCAGAACATATTAGAATTGCTGATCAGTTCGTGGAAGTTCCTGGTGGGACTAATAATAATAATTATGCCAATGTACAGCTCATTGTAGAGGTGTGTATATCAAGCTCCGTGACACTTATTTTCATGCTTTTGTTTCAAAATGCGATAGAGTGGAAGTCAACCAAGTTCGAAGGAACTTCCCCGCATAGAGAAATTTTATCAGTTTAATTGGTCATAGGTAGCATTTATGTGAGTTTTAGTTTGATCGACACTGAACCTGATATTATTAGAAACATGAAGTCTTAAATGGAGAAGCCAAACTGTTTATATGCATAATAACATGGATACAATTTTTTTTTTAGGGGTGAAAATTGCAGATAGTTTTTACATTTATTAGGCCTGTCTTGTTCTTGTAAACATAACGTTATATTTTTGATCAATTCAAGATATTTCATACATTTAATTGATGTTCAATATATCTGATAATATGTTTCTTGTTACACAGATGGCAGAGATAACTCATGTTGATGCAGTTTGGCCTGGTTGGGGCCACGCCTCTGAGAATCCTGAGCTGCCAGATGCACTCAGCGAAAAAGGAATCATATTTCTAGGGCCACCATCTACATCTATGGCAGCATTAGGAGATAAAATTGGTTCATCTTTAATTGCCCAAGCTGCGGAAGTGCCAACCCTTCCATGGAGTGGCTCTCATGTAAAACTTTATCCTGAAAATTCAGTTGCTAGTTTTTTTTATCCTTTGGCAGCAACTTTCAGCCTCTAGTATTCTTAAATATTAACATCTGATATTCCAGGTGAAAATTTCACCAGACAGTTGCTTGGTTACAATCCCAGATGAAATCTACAGGGAAGCATGTGTTTATACAACAGAGGAAGCAATTGCAAGTTGTCAAGTTGTTGGTTACCCAGCAATGATCAAGGCATCTTGGGGAGGCGGTGGCAAAGGAATAAGAAAGGTTTGTTTAATACTGACAATATTGTAGTTCTTTGTCAACTTATTAATTCAATTGGCAAAATTTGATTGAATTTTCAATATGCATTTAGAGTATGTACTTAAATTCTGTAAAGAAACACGATAGAATAATTTGCATACCATCTTGGGGAATATAATAGGACTTTCTTTATTCTTTAATAAATCCTTTTTTGAATTTTCTAGGTCCATAATGATGATGAAGTAAGGGCATTGTTCAAGCAAGTTCAAGGAGAAGTTCCAGGTTCTCCAATATTTATAATGAAGGTTGCATCCCAGGTGAGACCATTGACTGAATTTTGATTTGAATTATTGTAATTGCTGAAGTTAGTATAATATGTTGACCTTTAAACTTCACCTAATTTCTTCTTGATCATTTTTTTTTTTTTGTAGAGCCGACATTTAGAAGTCCAATTACTATGCGATCAGCATGGAAATGTTGCAGCTCTGCACAGCCGTGACTGTAGTATTCAAAGACGACACCAGAAGGTTAGCTCATTTTTATGATGGTAAACTTGTATTGTGTTCTGCTGCAGTGAATGTCTTGTCCCCAGCTTCACTAATTTAGCTTCATGGGGATATCACTCTTTTTTTCATCGTCATAATTTCTTTGTTCTCATATTTATTAATGGCATGCATCATCTAGTAAAGATATTTTCTCTTGAAGATTTAATCTTTTCGTCAATGTTATGTAGATTATTGAGGAGGGTCCAATTACTGTAGCTCCTCAGGAGACAGTTAAAAAGTTAGAGCAGGCAGCTCGAAGGCTGGCTAAATGTGTTAATTATGTTGGAGCAGCTACTGTTGAGTATCTGTACAGTATGGATACTGGTGAATACTATTTCTTAGAGCTCAATCCTCGATTACAGGTACACTATATTGCTTGCTGAACCTCTAACTATGGTCCATGATTTCCCATTTTCGCATTTATATTTGCTTTTTTGCTTTGAAGCTCTCCTTTGCACATGATCATAACATAAATGAATGGGCTATTTGGTCGGCTACTGTTATCAAGCTTTGTTTTTTATTTTTTATTACAAGTTATTTGAAAATGTCCTAAAATAAACTTTGTATAGGTGGAGCATCCTGTTACTGAGTGGATTGCTGAAATAAATTTGCCAGCAGCCCAAGTTGTAGTTGGGATGGGCATTCCTCTCTGGCAAATTCCCGGTATGATCTTATGAGTTTTTGTATTGCTTGAAGATATATCATCTTTGGTAATTGAATTTTAAGATTCCACTTTTTTCTTTTCTTTTCTTGATATGACTGAATCAAATAGAGATAAGGCGGTTTTATGGAATGGAACATGGTGGTGGATATGATTCTTGGAGAAAGACTTCAGTTGTTGCCACCCCATTTGATTTTGACAAGGCACAATCTACAAAACCAAAAGGTCATTGTGTTGCCGTGCGTGTGACAAGTGAGGACCCAGATGATGGGTTTAAACCTACGGGTGGGAAAGTACAGGTTAGTTATGAATATTCACATGCAGTCTCACTTGTATTCTTTTCATCCCTCAGTACTTGTTTTCTTTCATTTCTTCACTTGAAAAAAAAAATTATAATAAACTTCTTACGTCATTATATGCAGGAGTTGAGTTTTAAAAGCAAGCCAAACGTGTGGGCATACTTTTCTGTTAAGGTAATATTCTTGTCAAATGTTTGGATCTAATGTTAAATTCTCTTCCCCAGAATTAAGGGGGCTTGAAGGACTTCAATTTCTTGAGTGAATTCTAATTTCATTATGATTTGCAGTCTGGAGGAGGAATTCATGAATTCTCAGATTCTCAATTTGGTAAGTGCTAGTTACTACATACTGCATTTTTCGTTTCTTGAAACTATTAATGATTTTAATTAATTGTACAAGTATCTGCTGCTAAGTCTTCATCATACCACAGGACATGTTTTTGCATTTGGCGAGTCCAGAGCTCTAGCTATTGCAAATATGGTTCTTGGGTTGAAGGAAATTCAAATCCGTGGAGAAATCCACACCAATGTTGATTACACGATAGATCTTTTACATGTAAACTTCCAACAGATTTACTATGCTTTATCTTTTAAAAGATGATATAAAAGGGAAATCAAGGATCCAACTAACACAATAACTATTTTTCTGCAGGCTTCAGACTACAGAGAAAATAAAATCCACACAGGTTGGTTGGACAGTAGAATAGCTATGCGAGTGAGAGCAGAAAGGCCCCCTTGGTATCTCTCTGTAGTTGGAGGGGCTTTGTTTGTAAGCACACCTATTCTCACAATGCAGAATTTCTAAGATTTATGCTGGATTTATGTTGCATATGCATCACTAACCTTTCCTATTATGTCCAATTCAGAAAGCATCTGCTAGTAGTGCAGCAATGGTATCAGATTATGTGGGTTATCTTGAAAAAGGGCAAATACCACCTAAGGTATATTGTCGAAACTACCCAACTTAAATTTATGATTCTGGATGTTTTGTTAAATTAATTTTGTCAATCCTGATTGCAGCATATATCGCTTGTTCATTCACAAGTGGCCTTGAACATTGAAGGGAGCAAATATACGGTATGTGTGTAAATGATGGCACTGAATCTACAAATTTTTGGAGAATCGTGTTGCTCATGTTGTTTATGGTGCTTCTAGCTTGACATGGTTAGGGGGGGACCTGGAAGCTATAAATTGAAGATGAATGAGTCAGAAGTTGAAGCAGAAATACATACCTTACGTGATGGAGGTTTATTGATGCAGGCAAGTATATCCTAAATAAATTATATAGAACTTTATGGGTTAATCAACTCTTGCTTGTATTATTCCTGCTCTGTTTGTTCTTTATGAGTTGGAGTCAAACTGTGAGTTATGACTATCTAACTATCTTTGGAATAAAATATATCTCATGTCAAATGTCTTTCTGGTGACTTCTACAGAAATATCATCTCCATAATCCTATAGCTTGTATGCAACTGTACCTATGAATACCTTTCATGCCAACCCATTTTATCCACACTGCTCTAATTTATGTAGCGCCAAAAGTGCTGAGTTCTTACATTCAATGCCCAACATGATATTTGCTGCATATAACCAGATTTATATGAAGATTTATGAGTTTTGTTTTATTTTGTTTTTTGTTTTGTTGTCTATTGCTAAAGACAGTTATACCTCAGCGGGCTTTGAAAATAGAACCACATGACCTAGATCTCACAATTTAACTGTTGACTTCAATTTTGAAACAGTTGGATGGAAACAGTCATGTTATATATGCAGAGGAAGAAGCAGCTGGAACTCGGCTTTTGATCGATGGAAGGACATGCTTGCTTCAGGTGCCGCCAGTTCTTTTCTTTCCCCCTCCCCTTTGTTTTTCCCCAGGAAGGTAGCATTAACTATAAATATTTTGTTGTCTCTAGAATGATCATGACCCATCAAAGCTGGTAGCTGAGACACCATGCAAACTGCTGAGGTTTTTGGTTCCAGATGGTAGTCATGTTGATGCTGATACACCATTTGCTGAGGTTGAGGTTATGAAAATGTGTATGCCACTACTTTCTCCTGCTTCTGGCATAATCCAGTTTAAAATGTCAGAAGGTCAAGCAATGCAGGTGAGTCGTGTACCAAATAGCAAGTATACTTTCATGTTTTCATGGAAATTAAAACACTTTTTTGTTTTGTTTTGTTTAGGCTGGTGAACTTATTGCAAGGCTCGATTTAGATGATCCTTCAGCTGTCAGAAAAGCAGAACCTTTCAATGGGAGCTTTCCTGTTTTGGGGCCTCCAACTGCAATTTCTGGTAAAGTACATCAGAGATGTGCTGCAAGTGTCAATGCAGCCCAAATGATTCTTGCAGGTTATGAGCATAACATCGATGAAGTAAGTCATATCCTGTTTTTTTTTTATTTTTAAATTGAACTAATGAACTTCAAATGGTATCTCTGCAAGTAATTCTCATTAATTTTTTATGTTGGGTAGTGTTATAATTTCCTTTGGTGTATATCTTTATTAATCATAAATTAGGAGAACAAACTTGTTGTATTATAGAGCTTGACATGACATCTACCTCAGGTAGTGCAAAACTTGCTCCATTGCCTCGATAGTCCAGAACTCCCTTTCCTTCAATGGCAAGAGTGCTTGGCTGTTCTTGCGACTCGTCTTCCCAAAGATCTTAAGAATGAGGTAGATTTAAATGTAATGACTCTCCTCCCTTATTATACGATTTAATATTGGTCGACTAATCATATTTTATACGTTTGTATGATTTTATTAGTTGGAATCAAAATATAAAGAGTTCGAGAGTATTCCAAGTCCTCAGAATGCTGACTTCCCTGCAAAACTATTACGTGGGATTTTTGAAGTGAGTGCATTACTTAATTTTTCGTTTTGAATACTCTAGTCCTTAGCCCTGGTGTTATATAATATATGCTAAAATCATGGACATTTTTCTGTAGAAACATCTCTCCTCCTGTCCTGATAAAGATAAAGGAGCCCAAGAAAGGCTGATTGAACCTCTTATGAGCCTTGTGAAGTCTTATGAAGGTGGAAGAGAGAGTCATGCACGTATCATTGTTCAGTCCCTTTTTGAAGAGTATTTGTCTGTTGAAGAATTATTCAGTGACAATATTCAGGTGAGTTTCTCTGTGGAAACAAAGATTTTGATAATGTGGATAATGTAGGCAGATATCCTTATTGAAAAAAGTATTTTTAGAAGTCAAAATTATTATCCTTCAAAAAAAAAAACAAGTCAAAATTATTAGGAACTTGAGGCTGTCCCCAGAGAACAAAGTTTATCATTTTTTCTTGTCAGTATCTTAGTTTGAAACACTTTTTATTTCTTCCAGGCTGATGTAATCGAACGTCTTAGACTTCAATACGAAAAAGATCTGTTGAAGGTTGTCGACATTGTGCTTTCTCATCAGGTAATAAATTGATAGCATGTGCAAGAAGTGGTGTGGCATTTTCTGGATTTTTCATGATTTACTATTTTAATTATTTTACATCAGTATTTTTAATTTTTTACTTTTTGCTTGCAGGGTGTTAAGTGTAAAAACAAGCTGATACTACTACTCATGGAACAACTGGTTTATCCTAACCCTGCTGCATATAGGGATAAACTAATTAGGTTCTCGGCTCTTAACCATATAAATTATTCTGAGGTTGGAATACAGTTCTAGCGTTCTTGACATTTGGTTCATCTTCTTATCACATTATCTAAAGTAGTGGTTTCCATATGTTTATGCAGCTGGCGCTAAAGGCGAGTCAGCTGCTGGAGCAAACCAAGTTGAGTGAACTTCGTTCCAACATTGCCAGAAGTCTTTCTGAACTAGAGATGTTTACCGAGGATGGTGAAACCATGGATACTCCTAAGAGGAAAAGTGCCATAAATGAACGAATGGAGGATCTTGTGAGTGCTCCTTTGGCAGTTGAGGATGCCCTTGTAGGTCTGTTTGATCATAGTGATCACACTTTGCAGAGGCGGGTTATGGAGACTTATGTTCGCCGATTGTACCAGGTACCAGAGCTTGAACTTTAGTTTTCTGCTGCTTTTCTTTGAGATAATTCCTTGTTTAACCTTTTTTGTTCCACCAGCCCTATATTGTGAAGGGCAGTGTCAGGATGCAGTGGCACAGATCTGGACTCATTGCTTCATGGGAGTTCTTGGAAGAACATATCAAGAGAAAAGATGAGGCTACAGATGAAACGTCGGATAAACTATTGGTTGAAAAACATAGTGAGAGGAAATGGGGAGTCATGGTTATAATCAAGTCTCTTCAATTTTTGCCAGCAATTATTAGCGCAGCATTGAGAGAAACAACTCATCACCTTAGTGATTCAACTTCAAATGGATCTGTGGAGCCAAATACCTATGGGCATATGATGCATATTGCATTGGTTGGTATCAACAATCAGATGAGTTTACTCCAGGATAGGTAGCGTATCTGCTTCTTATTTTTCTCCTTCCTCCTTTTTGTACTCATCTATCTGCCCCTGTAGAAGCTTATGCTATTCCTAAGAGACTAGACAATTTGCAGTTAATTTTTAATGTTAAATATATTGCTATTGACTAGAGTTCTACTATTGGTCTGTTATTTAGAACCTACAATGTGACCCTCTTGATCAGAATTGTGCTTTGATGCTTTGCAGTGGTGATGAGGATCAGGCCCAAGAGAGAATTAACAAGTTGGCAAAAATACTTAAAGAGCAAGGAGTAGCCTCGAGTTTACGCGGTGCAGGTGTCGGGGTGATTAGTTGTATTATACAGAGGGATGAAGGGCGGGCCCCAATGAGGCACTCCTTTCACTGGTCATCGGAGAAACTCTATTATGTGGAGGAGCCTCTATTGCGTCATCTTGAACCTCCTTTGTCTATTTATCTTGAATTGGTTAGTTATTTCTAGTGAATCAAAACTTCTACATGCTTGCTTGATCTGAAGTTCATCATTATTAATATTATTTTTATCTTTACCCAGGACAAGCTTAAAGGCTATGAGAACATACAGTATACCCCATCCAGGGACCGTCAATGGCACTTGTACACTGTTGCAGACAAGCCTTTACCGATCCAAAGAATGTTTCTCAGAACACTTGTAAGGCAGCCCACTAATAATGAAGGGTTTACTTCCCAACAAGGGATAGACACCCGTACCCTATGGGCTATGCCCTTTACTTCAAAGGGCATTTTGGGGTCCTTAATGAATGCAATGGAGGAGTTGGAACTTAATTCACACAATGCTAAACTTAAATCTGACCATGCTCATATGTACCTTTATCTCTTACGTGAGCAACAAATAGAAGACCTTCTGCCTTACCCCAAGTAATTATATTTATTTTTGTCCAATTCATTCTACTTTGATTACACGGTGAACATTTCGGGTCTTACATTGGGAATTTTGTTACAGGAGAGTTGAAGTTGATACTAGACTGGAAGAAACTGAGGTTGGGAGGATCTTAGAAGAATTGGCACGTCAAATTCATGCATATGTTGGTGTAAGAATGCACAGGCTAGGTGTTTGTGAGTGGGAAGTGAAGCTTTGGATATCATCCTCTGGACAGGCAAATGGTGCTTGGCGAGTGGTTGTCACAAATGCGACTGGCCATACGTGCATTGTCCATGTAAGTTTTTCATGTTTTTAATATTTATTTAAGGAGTCCACCTTGCCGCATCTGTGGTTTGCAATATTGTCTTAAGATTGCCAAGTGCTAGGCCCATTCACTTGTGACGAGAAATATACTTTGTGAGGGTCCTAGATGGTAGATAGTATGGTGATTTGTTAATATTATTCTGCAAAGATGCATTGTAAATAGTGACTGTTACTAATTCATATAAAATTCAGGTATATCGGGAATTAGAGGATGCCAACCAACACAAAATTGTCTATAGTTCAATCTCTAAACAGGGTCCTCTGCATGGTGTACCGGTGAATGCACCTTATCAACCTCTTGGAGTTCTTGACCGGAAACGTCTTATAGCCAGGAAAAGCAACACAACTTACTGCTATGATTTCCCACTGGTAAGCGCTGTGCTATGAATGGGGTTATCTCTGTCTCTTTCACTGTATGTCTATCTGAAGCATTTAAAATATCAATTGTAGGCATTTGAAACAGCCTTGGAACAGTCATGGACATCTCAATTCCCCAATATTAAAAAGCCCAAGGATAAAGCTCTCCTCAAAGTCACAGAACTTAAATTTGCTGACCAGAATGGTACCTGGGGTACTCCTCTTGTTCCTTCCGAGCGTCTACCTGGGCTCAATGATGTTGGTATGGTAGCCTGGTTATTAGAGATGTCAACTCCCGAGTTCCCTTCTGGAAGAACAATATTAATTATTTCAAATGATGTGACCTTCAAAGCTGGGTCTTTTGGCCCAAGAGAGGATGCATTTTTCCATGCTATAACTGATCTGGCTTGTACAAGGAAAATTCCTTTAATTTACTTGGCAGCCAACTCTGGTGCTCGTATTGGTGTAGCTGAAGAAGTCAAATCTTGCTTTAAAGTTGGTTGGTCTAATGAAGTGAGCCCTGAGCGTGGTTTTCAGTATGTCTATTTGACCCCCGAGGACTATGCTCGGATTGGATCATCTGTGATAGCACATGAATTGAAGCTAGAAGGTGGAGAAACCAGATGGGTCATAGATACAATTGTTGGGAAAGATGATGGCTTGGGTGTTGAGAACTTGACTGGTAGTGGGGCCATTGCTGGTGCATATTCAAGGGCTTACAAGGAAACCTTTACCTTGACTTATGTGGGGGGCAGAACTGTTGGAATTGGTGCTTATCTTGCTCGGCTTGGAATGCGATGCATACAGAGGCTTGATCAGCCCATAATTCTTACTGGTTTCTCTGCATTGAACAAACTCCTTGGCCGGGAAGTATATAGCTCCCACATGCAACTTGGAGGACCCAAAATCATGGCAACTAATGGAGTTGTTCATCTTACAGTTTCGGATGATCTTGAAGGGATATCTGCTATTTTGAAATGGCTAAGCTATGTTCCTCCATTTGTAGGTGGTCCTCTTCCTATTTCACTTTCCTTGGATCCTCCCGAGAGGCGTGTTGAGTACCTCCCTGAAAACTCATGTGATCCTCGTGCTGCCATTTCTGGTGCTTTGGATGGTAATGGCAAGTGGAAGGGAGGCCTTTTTGATAAGGATAGTTTTGTGGAGACTCTAGAAGGCTGGGCGAGGACTGTTGTTACCGGAAGAGCAAAACTTGGAGGAATCCCTGTAGGAATAGTTGCTGTGGAAACTCAAACAGTAATGCAAGTTATACCTGCCGATCCAGGCCAGCTTGATTCCCACGAGCGGGTTGTTCCCCAAGCTGGACAAGTATGGTTTCCTGATTCTGCATCAAAGACAGCCCAAGCATTGTTAGATTTCAACAGAGAAGAGCTCCCACTTTTTATTTTAGCCAACTGGAGAGGATTTTCTGGTGGGCAGAGGGACCTTTTTGAAGGGATTCTTCAGGCTGGTTCAACTATTGTGGAGAACCTCAGAACATATAATCAGCCCATTTTCGTGTTCATCCCCATGATGGGAGAGCTCCGTGGAGGGGCATGGGTGGTTGTAGACAGTAAAATCAATTCAGATCATATTGAAATGTATGCTGATCAAACAGCTAAAGGTAATGTCCTCGAGCCTGAAGGGATGATCGAGATCAAATTTAGAACGAAGGAGCTGCTAGACTGCATGGGCAGGCTCGATCAAAAGTTGATCCAGTTGAAGGCAAAACTTCAGGAAGCCAAAAGCAGCGGCATACCTGGGTTGGTTGAATCCCTACAACAGCAGATAAAAACACGTGAGAAGCAGCTTTTACCTGTGTACACTCAGATTGCCACTAAATTTGCAGAATTGCATGATACTTCGCTAAGGATGAAGGCAAAAGGAGTAATTAGAGAAGTTCTGGAGTGGGGCAACTCTCGGTCCTTCTTTTACAAGAGGTTGCACCGGAGAATTGCTGAGGAGTCTCTTGTTAAAACCATATTGGATGCCGCTGGCAACCAGCTCTCCCATAAATCTGCAATGGACTTGATCCTCAACTGGTTTTTGGCATCCGACATTTCCAAAGGCAGCAAGGACACTTGGTTGGATGATGAAGCTTTCTTCAGATGGAAGGATGAACCAAGAAATTATGAGGATAAACTAAAGGAGCTGCGAGTCCAGAAGATACTGCTTCAATTATCAAACATTGGCAACCATGCTTCAGATTTGGAAGTTCTACCTCAAGGTCTTGCTGCCCTTCTAAGCAAGGTAAAAACTAAACCATCATATAACCATTTCTTGTTGATTAAGCATAATATTTTATTTTCTCTTCTGACATGGGATTTTTTTTGTATCGGATACAGGTGGAGCCATCCAGCCGTTCGATATTGATTGATGAGCTGCGCAAGGTGCTCGGTTAATTTACAAAATTGGTGCTTTTACATGCCTTTCTTGTCCCTGTTTTCTTGCTGATCAGATCATGGTGACATTCTCAACTCATGCTTGTTATTTATCTGCCTCTACTAGTTGCTTCAATTTGGAGGCAGAGCATTCTTTGTTTTATGGGACCAGTGCCAATCTCTTCTACTATGAAGTGTAAATTTTTGCTAGTATGGAGTAAAAATGTACCGAAATAAATTTGTTATGCCAATAGGAAAGCAACCAGCTTTATCTGGCCCCTTTTTATAATAAGTAAAATTCTCATGGTTGATTTCCTTTTTATTCTCTGTCAATTAAGTCCAAGCTTCCATCTCAAAAGGCCAACCTATTGAGTGGAGTGACCCAAGTTCTATATTATGTATTAAGCTCTTCATTCTTATTTAATGTAAAACTCTTAATATGTCCCTACAAGATAATATTTCTTTTAGTTCATTAATTTTAGATCGGATCACTTGGTGACTTTTTTTGGTTCACTATTTTTGAACCGATTGCTCGTTTGAGCTTGTTGGGCTCTAATACCTAATTGAAATCTTGGAAGAAAAGCACATAGAGAAACTAGAGCAGAGGAAAGAAAGGGAGGAGAGAAGAAAGGTTTTCTTTATTGATTATTGAATGATCAATACAAATAGATGAGTCCCTTACAACTGAAATCAAAACTGAAAGCTAACCTCTCTAACAACCTTTCTATAAGAGGCAAACTAACATAACAAACATAACTACCTTTTAAGAATAGAGAGAAGTCACAGTACATCTCTAAGAGGCAAACTAACATAACAAACATAACTACCTTCTAAGAATAGAAAGAAGTCATAGTACATCTCTAATTGTTGTGAGTGAAAGAGTGAGAGGAAGAAAAAGTGATTTAATAGCAGTACAGTTCTCTTTAGTTAGCCTTTATGTCAGTTAATTCCATTTGGCTAAACTAGCCGTTATGATCAATTTAAGTCATAAAGTAGTTATAGCAGTTATTAGACCAAGATCTGAACCCATGTTTCTTGATTTCTAGATCTTAGATCAACTAGCCGTTAAGGCTTAGTTCTAAATTGTATAAATAGCCCTTTGAGAGGCTTAAACAAGCAGAATATGATATTGCTATTTCTTCCCTTTTCTCTCTTGTTTCTTTGTTTCTGTTCTTAGTTTTCATCAAGTGGTATCAAAGCCCTTTCTTTTCCCTTCATAGGAAAGATGGTGGCGCTCGGAGACGAGAACAAGACCACCAATGATAAGAACACTGTTGAAGCTGCGCTTCAATTTGTTGTGCGCACTCTTGAACACCGATTATAACCTTTTGAAAGTCGCCTTGATTTTGTAGAGAATTCCTTGCAAACTATACAAACAACCATGGCGGCTGTTCTTCAAACTCTGACTGGGTTAGGTCTCGATTCCCTACCACACAGGACTCCTTTGGTGAATGTTCAACATCAGAGTGATCAAGAAAAAATCGATTTCCAACAAAAAGATCCCAATGATCTGCAGCAAGGAAAAGATTCTTTTAAGCAATTTCAAGAAAGCTTTTGTTACCAGCAAGGAGAAAGCTCTTATAGAACAACTCAAGAAGGTATCCGTCATCTGAGAAATGGCCAACAACCAAGAACTCACAATCAATAGTAGAGATCAATGCCTTTTTGCAATTTTTCAAACCAACGAGATCTCACAACTCAAGGAACTTATGGTTATGACTCAGAAGGATTTGAAGAAGAACAAATGGTGACTCAACAATGGAGATTTCGACAAAGACTACCACAATAGGATGATACTTTCAGATTAAAGATAGACTTACCACAATTTGATGG
>WUAT03000006.1:3484017-3495914 GCA_010015005.3 Ulmus americana
GCTTAGCTAATTCCATACGTCTAACCAAAAAATCCTTTCTTCTTCCAACTTTTCGATCTTCCCATTCATTACCCGTGAGCCCTTCTTCCCCTAATTCTTTCCATTTTAACAACGAATAATCGATAATAATTCGCAAATCCAGATTGGCTAATTGTTCTCGCGCTATCTTTGCATGATGGTCAATATTGTTTGTTACGACTACAGACTCAACATATCTCCACTTTGGTATGATATTGTCTGTGCACGGATTTTGCTTTTGGATTCTACCCAAAAAGTCTCATGCCAATGGAGATACTGTTAATACTTATAAATCCATGATCATCTCCACGTGCAGCCAACGTGGACTTTGGTTGCACACCTAACATTGTTCTTAACTAGTACATTTCTGAATGGTGATGTTTATGAGAGCTTAGATTAATGATCAAGGAATGATATTCTGGTTTTATTCTTATAAATACTAATGAAAATGAGCTTTCTAAATGTAAAGGTAGCAAATCAGGCTTTTAGAACTTTTCTAAGTACTTGTGAACTCTCACAACTTCATCATATCTGAAAAGTTATACATTTTCATTATTTTTATCTATATACATTGAATTGTGTTACTAAACAACAACAAAGAAAATGCAATTTTGACACTGTCCACTTGAATTTTCCTACAGAGAAAGTGCAGAATGAGTCTCCTAAGAAGAACGGGTGTTCGTGCTCAATATTGTAGTGATGAGATAGCAAATCAGAAACAAAGCTTTTAAAGAAAAGAGGCTGCAAAGACTAGAAGTACTTGGAGGGATCTTCTGCCAGAAATTTTTCTGGTTTCAACCATGTTCTTTGTGGCTTATGAATGAGAAACTGAATTGGGTGCATAGTAGCTTTCTTCGAACCGTTCAAAATAGAGTTATAAATGGGAAATTGTTATAGAAAGTGAGTAATTTAGTTTTATATATATATATATATATATTTTCTTTTGAATTTAATTGTGGTTGAATGTAAGCAAAATTACTGGTTTGAATTGGTATGAGAACAATTTTCCTTCCAAATTACAAGTGTATATTATTGTACTTGCTTTGGACCAATTGTGGTGCTCCTCTTTTCTCTCTCTTTCATTTTCTCATGGTTGAAAGTTGTTGCCCCTCTCATTATATCTAAATTATTTGCTGACAATGAGTTTATAGATAAGGCTGTGAAAGGGACATAAAATAAGCAGGCCAAGCATAATTATCATATTGGTACTCTTTTGTTGCAAATTGTTGAAAGAATGACCCTCTTATTTGGAAAATATTAAAATAAAATAGAATTTGGTTTTAATTCATAGAATTTTCCTTTTTTTCATTTTTTTTCATGACAAGACATCCTTTGGCTTGCACAATACCAATCTTGGTTGATTTTCCTTAAAAATAAAATTGTAGAACATCTTTTCTACCTGAAATTTCAAGGTAGAAAATTCAAACATTTAAAAAAAAAAATAGAAATTTCAATAGGCAGAAGGGTAGAGTGGAAGTTTTCATAGCTTCTTGACATAATTTAAATAGAAAATGACTGTAATCTAAAAAATAAATAACTGGTATTCTATACAACATAACCAATTACACCACCAAGATAACCAAAACCCACTTCCTTCTTCCCATAAGGATAACCTTTTCCAAGAAAAGAAAATTTAAATTTAATACCTTACATGGATTTGTATTTATTATACTATTAAACAGTGATGGTCCAAAATATGTTTTTATTTACATTAAGCAGCTGCTTAGCTCTTAACATCCTTTACTAAGCTTGCAAAAGTTGACCCTTGTAGTTGCTTAGCCAGCCATGAACATTTATCCTTGATCTACATAATTACATGAAGCAAGCAAAGCACTGTAGAAGCATTAACTTCTCATCAACCAATGGCTCTCCGGATAGGAGATTTTTCAGACAAAATATCCGGGGCTATGACAAAGGACCGCCCATAGGAGTTGTCGAAGAGCGGTTTAGATATGGTGTTTTCTTCGAACCTCGAACATTCTTAAGGGTCATCATGAGTTTTTGCCTCTCTCCTTCAACCTCTGCAAATTGAAGGCTTAGTTGAGAGTATCGGTCATGCATATCCTTTAGTTCGGTCTCCACCAATGAATATCTTCCCTTAAGTTCTAACATGTCTTTGATTAGCTCATTGATGTCTCTAAAGCTTTTAAACACTGCTTCCTCATCACTATGTTGTTTCAAGAAAGAACTGAAACAAAGAAGGAACAGGATGTTAAACTAAATACATTTTTCTTTTCATTCAGCTAAATTTGAAAGCAAGTAATCACTAGAAGACTAGAACACTAGGTGATTTATAAATCAAGTATTCGAGGTAGGGGTTTATGAGATGATTTACCTCTGAAAAAGGACACTTGATTTCTTCTTTGCCTGCAAGGCCTCAGCAAGCTCGATTTCTAAGGCTAGTACCCTCTCTAATGCATTGCCATTGCAAGGAAATTCATTGAATAAAGGGAATATGCTACCCAATTCTTCATTTACCTAAGCAACAAGCAGAAACACGAGTTTAGTTTATAAAAAAAAAAAAACACAAGTAAATTTTAAAAAACTGACATTGTAAAATGATAAATCAAAAAATTTCATATACCCTATGTAATTGCATTAGCTCTCCTTCTAAATCAGGAGAATTTAAGCCAAATTGTTGATCATCTTCGTGTCTCATCCTTTCCAACTGCAAGAAAATGATAAGAATTATGAAGGGTCTCAAATCTAATGCCATGGTTGTAGAGAAAAGAAATGGAAATCACTACATTAAGAATGTTAAACCATCATCTCGCTTCCTCAGATACTCTACATACCTCCTTGTGTAAGTGATCCATGCTAGACCTTAAACTTTGGGCTTTAAAATGGTCATTGACAAGAGCTAAATGCTTCATTTCACCCTGTGGCACATCTTCTTGACTTGGACAACCATTTAAAGTCCCAGACACAAGAGCATCCTGACAAACATTGCACACATATATTGTTAGTCACCATTTACATGAAATTTTATCCATAGAAATGAAATCCTATATCTCTTACTTAAACACATGGAATGAACTGTCAAGCAACTAAATACCTTATTGGTTTGCATATTTATGAGTGCATTTGAATGGTTAGCTTCATTAATGGGAGTGAGATAGACAGATTCAACTTCTCGGAAATCCGCTCTGTGTAATCCATCATTATCTCGCCTCTGATTTTGCAGTGCAGATTCAGAACTCTCGAGCAGATCTTTCATCAAGTCAAGTTCTAAAGCAATTTTAGATTTTTCCTCATTGCATTTACGCAAAAAGGCTTCAACCTCTTGTTTTTCTTCCTTACAGCATTCGAGGCTTATGGATGAGCATTCTTTCTCAGCCTTCGTCAAGTCATATGCCTTCATTAATTCACGTTTTTCTGAAACAGCTGATTGCAGTTCGGACTCCAATTCCAAGATTCTCATTCCCAGCTCTTCGTTTCTTTTTAGATGTGAAGCTTCAGACTTCTTTTTATTCTCTACTTCATCAATTGCATCTTGTAATTTCCACAGCATTTCTTCACTATGCTTTTTGGAAATAGCAAGCTGTTGTTTCAGTTCTTGCAGCTTGGTCTCATACTGTTCTTTGATAAATGCAATTCTTAGGGACTCTTGCATGGGACTTGGTGGTCCTTCAGATTCTTTTTTCTCACGAGCCTGTAGACACTTGGCATCAGCCTTGTCTTTAAGCTCCTTCAAATGGATGGACAAATTCTTAAACTCTTCAGTCTTCAAAACCTGTTCCGAAAGCCTATGGGTAAGCTCATTGTACTTGTTCTGCAACGTTTTCAACTCATGCTTATATTCCTCCAGTAAAGCTATCTGTGGTTGCTGTTCATCCAACTTTTCTTTGAGTACCAAAAGTTGGACTTCTAGCTCTTCCTTGGAGAAAATCAGGTTATCAATCTTCTCCTCCGATTTCACTAACAACCCCTCCATCTTTTCAACCTCAAGAACATGCTTTCTTTTATCCACATCAAAAGTAGCCTCCATATCAGATCTTTTCTTGCATTCCTCAAGTTCAGTCCTCATGCCACTATTTTTATCAAGGAGTACTCTATTTTGAGCAATGGAAGCATCCAAATCAGACTTAAGGAAGTTGAGGCTAGTCATCAATTTAGCATTCTCTTCAATGTAATGCACTTCAGAAGCACGACAACTAGTTAGCATACTCTCAACATTAGCATACTTCTTCTGAAGCTCTGTAAGGTGCCTATCTGAGGAGAAAAGTTGCTGAACAAGCTCCTCAATCCATGCGTCGTACTGAGTTTGCACGAAAGTGAGTCGAACATCTGATGCTACTGATAACTCATGCATTTCCGATAACTGTGCTTCCAAACAAGAAATAGAAGAACACTCTTCACGAACAGCTTCCAGACTTCTTTCAGAATCCAGCAAAGTACGAGATACCTGTGATTTCTCCAGTTCCAGATTTGATAGTAATTGCTTAAGATGGACCAACTCAGCCTGCTGCTGATCAAATTTTAGCAACTCATGATGCTTCTCATTCAATTGTGAAGTTAGAGCTGTTACTTTACTTTCTAACTCATCTCTAATGCCCCTCTCAACTCGCAACTCGTCACAAAAGGACTGTAAGCTGGATCTCAAAGTATTAAGTTCCTCTTCCAGCTTTGCAGATTCCTCTCTTTTATCCTTCAAGCTAATCACCAGAGCTTCCTTTTCCTCTGACAATGCTGCTATAGCCAGCTTGCACTTTCTGAGCTCCTCACTAACAGTGTCCAGTGCTTCTCTTTCTCGAGCAAGATCTGTTACTTTACTTTCTAACTCATCTCTAATGCCCCTCTCAACTTGCAACTCGTCACAAGAGGACTGTGAGCTGGATCTCAAAGTATTAAGTTCCTCTTCCAGCTTCGCAGATTCCTCACTTTTATCCTTCAAGCTAATTAACAGAGCTTCCTTTTCCTCTGACAATGCCACTATCGCCAGCTTGCACTTTCTGAGCTCTTCACTAACAGTGTCCAGCGCTTCTTTTTCTCGAGCAAGATCTGTTACTTTACTTTCTAACTTGTCTCTCATGCTTCTTTCAACTAGTAACTCTGACTCCGAGCCGGATCTCAAATTATTAAGCTCCACTTCCAGCTTTGCAGCTTCCTCACTTTTACCATTTAAGTTAATCACCAGAGCTTCCTTTTCCTCCAACAATGCCGCTATGGCCAGCTTGCACCTACTGAGCTCCTCGCTAACAGAATCCAACGCTGTGATTTCACGAGCAAGATCCATGTTTTGAGAAGTCAGCTGCTGCAACTTGATTTCCAATAGATCAAAATCAGACAGAAGTTCTCTATGCTGTTGTGCGTAATTTTCTTCAGCTTCGGAGCTAATCTTCAGTCTATTAGCAATAGCTTCAACTTCTGACTGAAGCTTTTGCACCAGGATACTAGACCCATCCAGTTTATCCAGAATATTCTGTATATCATGTTCAAATTTCTGTTTCATGACAACATTATCTGATTCAGCTGCATCCAAGGACATTTGAGCCATTTCTCTCTCATGCAGTAGATCTTGCTTCTCTTTAATGAGTTGGAACATCATCTCACAAGCTCCATGCTGAAGCTCTTCCAAACGAAGCATAATACCAGCTAAATCTTGTGATTCCAACCCGTGAAAGATATCTTCACTCCAAATGGACAACCCCTTATATTTTGTGTCATAAAATGCCAGCAAATTTTGCAGCTTATCATGAAGAAAATTCACAGAACTCTGTAAATTCTCCTTACTAGAAGCCAGCCCATCAAATTCAATTCTGACAGCATTTATCTCATCCTGCACTTTATTCCGAAGATCCTCACTTTCGAGTGTCTTATTCTTCAACAATTTTTCCAATTCTATTTTTTCCTCGGTACACAGTTTGAATTTGTTCTCATAACTTCTCAAGTCCTCCAATAGGGCTTCACATTCAGTAATCTTGTCGGAAAAAAGAGAGTTTTCTCGAGTAACGTTTTGAAAATTGGTTTCTAAGACTTGATTTTGCAAAACCAAGTCATTGCACTTTGCTTCGCAAGTATCCTTGTATTGACTCAGGTGGTGAATCTCATCCATTGCAGTCTGCAGCTTCAGCATTAATAACTCCTTGGATTCATTTGAAAGCTCCAGCTGCTGTGTAAGTTCATTATTTTTCTCCCTCAACTCTGTGAAGTCAGCCCTGGCTTCAAGCAAAGTTTCCTGTAGAGCCTTTGAAAAAACATCCAGATAAACATTCACCAGATAAACTTCAACAATTTCTTCTTCAGACTTTTTGTGAAGGCCCTTCTGCAACAGAAGAGACCTTTTCAAATCTTCCGAAATAATATCCCGCTCTGAATGTTTCTTCACCGCTTCAGATACATTTTCAGACTTCAAAAGCTGCTCTGCAACATGAAGTTCCTTTGAGTCCAACTTATGATTCTGTGTGTTTTGTTCCTGACTGGGAAATCTTGGTAGCGAAGAATCTGAAAAAGCCTGCTTAATGAGGTTCTCATTAGTTTCGTACATGTTTAGAATCTGAAAAGAAAGCACTTCAAGGTCCTTCTGTAACTGCTTTACTGCAATGGAGTAATTCAAGCGTGCCCTTTTAAGTGCTGCCTCCGCCGTAACAGCCCTTCTTTCAAGAACTTTGTTGAGAGAATCCAAATCAGACTTCTCTTCAGCAAATCTAATTATTTGATTATTCATGTCTTGGTGCATTTTCTCCATCTCAGCCTTAGTAGCTGAAATGGTGTAGAGGCTAGTAGAATGCTCACTTCTCAGACTCTGCAACTCCCCCATCATCTGCCTCTGAGTTTCCTCAAGTTCTTGAACAAGGGCTTCATAGTAGCATTCCATCTGATCCATTTTCCTTGTAAGGCCTTCCCGTTCACCTTTCAAATCATCCAACTCCTTTACAAGTACAAAGATTTTTTCTTTCATTACACCGTGAACATCTGCAGAATCATTATCTTGTGACACAAGTGGAGGTATGTTCAAACCAAGAAGCAAACTTTCTGGCTCATAAAGTTCCGCATTGAACCTGGCTCCTGGTAACAATTGCTCATCCTTGTGTACAGTCATTCCCTGGTTCTCCTTGAAGCTTACCGAGTTCAAACCTGAAACTTCCTGTCCAGTTCCTTGTTTGAGATCCTGCAAAACACCCAGCAGTGCCTCTAAGTCTGAATTGAAGGACCTGGCATCCCTTTCATGGAATCCAAAGCGTGCATTTTTCTGAAGCTCTCTTATCTTGTCCTCCATATCCAGAAGCCCCTTAAGCCACCGTTGTTGTAACTCTTGAGAAACATGATCCCTGTCCGTCTTTATTGCTCCTCTCATAGCAAACCCAGTGCTTAGTTTGGAGTATTTTAGCTGCTCAAGATCAGCTTTAAAATTTGAACACTCTGATCTCATCACAGAAACTTCCTTCGCCAATTCTTCTCCTGAGGCAATTTCAGCAGCAAGTAGCTGGGCAAACTTTTGTGCTTCAGACCCTATTTCATCGGCATGACTTTGTAAGGAACTCACCTCCTGCTTAAGCTCAAGAATAGAGGACTCAGCAACTTCCAAGCTTCTTCGAAGTCTACCATTCTCCTCATAAGCATTTGCCAAGTCATTATCTCCAGAGTAATCAGAACCCCAACCATGAGGCCAATCATTGCTTCCCTGGGGCAATAACCGATGATTGGAGGGATCCACTTTTTCTGGATGAGAACTTTGACTATGGGAAGGCCCAACTAAATCCCCACAGGTTATACTCTTGAGGCTGTCAACTTCATGAGTGTTGGATGTATCATGTTTCTCGGCATATAAACTATCTGAAGTACTGGAAGAACCATCAAAGCCAACTGCTGAGTCTGCAGACTCTTCATTCAGACCCACCTCTTCTTCAAGAGGAGGCAATCCTTCTTTGAATCGAAATCTTGCATTAACCTATTTTCAATGGAAACAAAGAAGAAGAAATAATTAAAGCCCATCAAGCGACCTGCTAATCATGGAGAAATAAATTCAGCCAGCAAAAGAGGTTTATAAAAGAAGAAATTATGTTGACATGTAAGAATAATATTTACATCAGCCAAGACACTATGGCTGATAGTTACTCCAGCAAGGAAAAGGCTTTTTCACTAAAATCAACATAAATTTTTCCTAGAAGACTTGGACCATGATAAAGCTAGAGTTGTTAGTTGATAGGAAAGGACTTCCAGCAGTAAAGGGGAGGATAAGACATCCTTAACTTTTCTTTTTGGGAGGCTGGAGGAGGGAAGGCAACAAATATAACATTTTGATGGGAGTGGAAGCAAAAAAATCATTTTCATCAAACCACAGAGCCATGTTTTCAAGTGAACAGTGTGACGTTTCTTCGTGTATACTATTTCTTTCTCTTTTTTCATAGTTACAAATGAAAATACCATGAGCATCATGCTCTGTCTTGAATAGCACTAACAGTGATGGAAAAAGAATAGCTGTCTCAGACGATACATCTTATAAAATCTTTAACATTAGATCAAACATGTAGCCAACATTTGCCAGGACACATTGATACATTGGATTCAAAAAGATAATCATTAAATTGTTAGTCTTTGTAAGATTTTTATGTATTTAATCACCAAAAGGTCATATATATCCATCCCATAAAAAGATAATTTGGAAAACAAATTCATCAAAAGCCAATAAAGAAGTGATAGCAAAAAAGACTGATATTAATATTGTAGGTGTACAAGTAAAAAGAGAAAATATTATCAAACCTTGTCTATTGGATCAGCGATGGTATCTTCTAAAGATGATATTCTTCTAGACGTAGATTCATCAGACGTAGTCTGGAAAGCTCTCTCTCCGAGCTCCCTCTGCTGCTCAAACTCTCTGGAAAGAAATATAGCTATAAATTAGCATGTTGAAATAAGATAAAACATAAAGCAAAGGTTGATAAGGTACCTGAAACCAGTTTTTGAAGTTAGCAGCTGCACAGTGACCTGGCATTATAAAAGAAACTAAGTATTTCACTAAAAGGGAGCAAATTATTCAAGAAAACAAACATACAAAAATATACTGATACACGAAACAAGAACATATCCAGGTAGCTGCTGGGGTTAATTATAGGATATATAAAGCCGGAAGATGATATAAAACAAAATAAAATTCAGAAATCCTCACATGTAAAATAGCTCCAGAGTCACTTCCCTGAAGAGGCAATGCAACAACATAGGGCTTTAATGCATCAGCATAATGAGCAAGGTCGATGTGAGCCTCACCTAGGACACTAGCCCGTGAGGAACCCTGATGCAAGTAAGATTAGGCAAACAAAGTTCATCTCAGTTAAAATAAACACTGGCTAGAACAATCTTTTCATATCTATAAACTATCAATGCATAAAAAGAGGTTACAGCTAGCAAAACAAAAATATTGATTTATAATATGAAATCTATAGGAATACTACCAATGCCACCTACCATTGCGACCACTAATTTATAGAACTTCTCATCATATTGCTTTGTTTTAATGTCTTGGAGAAGTCTTGTACTTTCATAGATAGGATCTGCCCATTTGCAGGTCCCACTCTTCACATTTGCTTTGGTCGTCTTGGCAGTTGCCTTTCCAGAATCAGCAGGAATGAATGAGATAAACAACTTATCCCACCCAGTTTGTGGAATCTGAATTACATAAAACAAATTAGAACTTCATATTTTGCAAATGCAAAACATAGACAGTGCACCATTTTTAAATGATGAAAAACTCAGATGCAATCTAACCATCTTCGCTAAGAAACTATAACCACAGTAAGTGAGCTGCAGATATGCATATGAATCCCACCATCGAGGTTTATATATCTTATTACATCATCAACTTATGTTATGGTCATAATAGTGGAAGTACTAAAGAGTTCTTCAAACCTTTGTCATTACCGACATTAGACTTATGCATATTCTATAAATACACAAAATTCTAGAAAGTAACAAGGAAACTTACATGTGTAGCATGGAATTGTAGCCTGAAGACCACTTTCACTTTTGTTTTCTCGAGCTTCCACTTAGTGATCCTCGACATTTCTAGGTAATCAGTTTACCAGTGACTGTATATGGTCACAATTCAACTGTCATCCCCCTGTCCCATTCGTCTAAATCAGTTGGAATATAGCAATATAATTTTATAACAAATGACTGCCAAAGTATCAATCATTCTCCCAGATAAAATAGCATAAAGAAAAGCAAGTGGTTTAAACTCCTCACACTCCTCTAGACACTTAAAGATTTGCTTCCCCTCCCAGCCTAATTTACCATTTTTGTTCATTAAAGAAGCTAATCTAACCTTAAAACAACCACATTTACCAAGTATTTTGATTACTTTCCATGCTTTTTAAATCTAGACTGATCAAAATTGGATCCTTTTAGTACCCATCATTTCTTATTTTCTTCACCTTTTCATCGGCACAAGATTAAGCCTCTCCAATTCCAAAGACTAACAGCATACGAGGAAGTATATGACAACAAGTTCATTACAGAAAAATAGAGCTCCACAAAGTCATCAAAAAGATTGAAACTCTATTATTACAGTAGCTTCAAGCCTAAGAACCAGCTAACAAGATCAAAGTAGAGTAGAAGCTCAACTATTTAACTTCATTGAACCTTAAAAGACTCAAACAAGCAGCTGAACCAATTTAAAGAAATAATTCAATTAAAGCGTTCCACCAACACCACGAGGTAAACCTGAAGCTGGTCTCTACTTGATTAGTTGATTCATTTATCAAACCACCCACTCATAAATACTTTTGAAAACATTTAAAGTTAGTGCCTCCAACTATGTCAATTGACAATTAAATGATACATAACTGGTGTAGAAGAACGATGAACTCACATTAAAGTTTAATCCGAAAAGTAAAGAAAAGAATCACACTACTCTACATTTCCCGGCCTAAATAGAACCATCCTATGAATTGAATTGGAATAAAATTCAATCACAGAGAAATCAGAAACAAATTGACCACTATTACTAACCCAGGAAAGGCAGATATAAACAAGTCAGATCCCAAACCATATAAATCTATATCAATCAAGCTAAGTTCATTTACCATTTCTGCAAGAACCAGAAGAACAGAATCCGATACAATCCCCCACGGTTCTCCCCATTTTCTCAGCAATCAAGCAGAAGAAAATGGAAAGGGAAAAAGAAAAGAGATAGGAACATTTAAGAAAAAAGAAGCAAAAGCTAGTTCCAAAAACATACCTTGTTCTAGGAGGTGAGAAATTTCCCTAAACGCCAAACACAGAGACAATTTCAGATACCCAGATGAGAAAATTCCTCTGATCCAAGTTGCAGTGAGCTCAGATGCTCACATCCAAAAACCGACAAAAAAGACCCAGAAGAGCAACCGCAAAAACAATGCCAGTAGTCCTTTCACTGAACCCAAAAACTGACAAATATAGAAGAAAGTGAAAAAAAAAAAAGAATCCAAGAACGAAATGGGAAATGCCTAGCTAAATGTGGGAAAGCTAGAAGGGAAACCAGTTTCTTCACGAAAACGTCAAAAACCAGATTTGACGCAAACGAATAAAAACCCAGATGCCAAAATGTCAAATTTGAAGCTAAATTATTAAAAACGCCAAAAAATAATGAACATTACACAAAAAAAAAACTGTGGAGGGGAACAGAGTTTGCCAGCAGTAAAAGTTGACACTTTGAAAATTTATCAAAAAATAAATAGAAAATTAAGAAATGGGTTTTATATGATTGATTTGAAGGATTAAAATAATGGGAGCTTGTAATGTGGGTTGGTACCTAGCTCCGGATCTGCAGGTGCTTAAGATGGAAGAAAGAGAAGGGAATCTTTACTGGGAAGGTTTCTGACTTCTGTGTCTTGAGGAGAGAGAGAAGAGAAATGGGTGTTTGCTTGCCATTTTGTGTGGTTTTTGGTTGTTGGGAATTTTTT
>WUAT03000006.1:3515812-3528267 GCA_010015005.3 Ulmus americana
AAAAATCATAAATTCAATTCCAATTCCAAATCCAAATAAAAAATCATAAATCCAAATCCAAATCAATTCCAATTCAAAATCAAAATCATGAAAAACACAACAGTGGGTTGTAGCGGGTGGCAACTATTGGCAGGGGATCGCGATGATGGGTTACGGTTGGGTCGTGGCAGGTGGCGGCTGGGTCGCAAGTCATTGCCGACTTGGAGAGGCTGGAGAATAGTAGGAGTGGAGTTCGATGGGGGGAATAGGAAGGGAGATCTGGAGAAGAAAAGAAGAAAGGAGAAGAAAAGAAGAAAGGGGAGAGAAAAGGGAAGAAAAGGAAAGAAAAGAAGAAAAAAAAAGGTTTTTTTTTTTTAATAAATAATTTTTAATTAATTTTTCAAGGGTAATTTCGGAATTTTTTTAAAAATATGTGAATTTAGGCACTGTTAATGGAAAAATCTGGTCAATGGTCAAAGAGCGACACATGAGCAATTCTTTTCGAGTAAGTGAGATGACTTGGTGTCGAGTTAAGTTTAACTTAGAGAAACTGATGGCATCTTCGTGATGACGATGACGTCGAAGTTGTGGAATTATCTGTAAAACAAATAATAGTCAGAGGTTGGGGGAGTTGTTTCCCTAGTTACACTTCGATGCTTATGTCAATAGGATTTTTGTAATCTTTTTGGAGAGAGAACAACAAAAATGGTTTTCACGTATCAGAGCAAATGAGAGCTTAAAAGAGTGTCCCTTTTAAATGCTAAGAAATGAGGTATTTATAGGAATACTTGAGAGAGGAGGCAACATGAAGAAGGAGCAATTCTTAAGGAGAAAGAGAAGGCTCTAATCTTGTTGTGCCACGTGTATGTTTTAAGACATGAGACAAAAATTTCATGATCCTAGGATCCTTGTAATAGCGATTACAAGGATTTGTCTGCTCACATGTCACTGATCAATCGATGATCAATTGAAACAGAGAGTTTTGGAACAACTTAGAATTTGAGATATCACATCTCAAATTGACTAAGTGTTAAGAGGCTCCTTGAGGAGCTTTGTGATTCGAGAAAATGTCGGACATAAAGAATAGCTCGTCGCGAGCATATCTGATAGACTTGAAGAAGTACCAAGTTCGGTAGCCAAAGAAATGAATAAAAATAGATGAGGACACGATGCCCATACTCGGAGGAGCTCAGCTCGCTTCGGCAGGGGTGCTGGCCGAGTTGAATAGCTCGGCAAGCCTCGCATCTAGCTTGACATGGTGTGGTCTCGACCAACTTGTCATGGCATGTGGACAGCTTGGCAACAGGTAGGTGAGCAGCTTGGGAAGAGGGCAACTTGGCCCAGCCAAGGGGAGTAGATAGCTCAACTCGGCACAGAGCTACCTTGCGCACAATTTCACCTTGGCCATTAGGAATGGCAATTTTCCTCGCCGGGATCTGCCCCTAATAGTCCGGGGATGGTATTTATAAAAATCTTCGATCCCGGTCCCGCCCCCCGATTATATATATATATATTTACATATTATATATTTAATAAAATTATAACCCAACCTAAATAAATACATAACCTAATAAAATCATAATTTGGTTTTCGTCTTGATAAAATACGCAGCTCATTTTATTTATTTCAAAAGTTATTAAAATTCACTATAATACCTACATATTCAACTTATTTTATTTTCAACATTAAGTCCACTTCAATTTTATTCAAAAAATGAGAAAAAAAATTATTGGGACAACCCAACGGGACCAAAGAAAGGAAACTCTTTGTAAGAGGGTTCGGAAACCCTACAAGTCCTTTGTCCTCTCATCCATATTTAACCAAGGACCAAAGAAAGGAATTTCCTTGCCATGGTCGTCTCTAATCACCTCGAATCCACAGCGAAAACAGACAAAATTTATCCACAGCCATCTCGAGCAGCTTCTCTGCCGAGCTCGCTATTTGAGTGATATTCCCCTCCGTCAAGAGTTTAAGGGGTATCTTAGTTGCTTTAGCCCAAACTGAAATGATAGGCCAATATAGCTTGTGTTGTCCTTTTAATTTAGGATCTTCAAGCTCTAACCTATATCGTCAAGTTAGAGAACTCCGTGATTTATCAACTTCTTGTTCCGCATTGCTCAATGTCTTCCTTACCACCTCATCTACTTCCCCTATCACCATATCATCTATCTCAGTTCAATCATTCAAGTTAGAGATCAAAATTATTTCCCTTAAAAATAAAAATAAACATAGACTACATTTTAAAATAATTAAGTGTGATATTTTTTCATTGTTTTTATAGTAAAACATTTCAATATTGTTAAAATTATTATCAACTTCCCCTAAAAAAAAAATTATTATTAACTCATTAAATTTTTATGGTAATGGGATGAATTAATATGATATCAAAACAAGAAATTTTTTGTGGTGTTATAATCTCTTAATTATCATGTAGATATTGGAATATTTTATTAAGTATTTTCGTATTAAACTTAATTTTTTATTTTTAGAAAAAAAATTAATACGTAAACGGAGAAATCGAAACCCTACTTATAAACGGAGAAATCGAAAACCCATACGTAAACAGAGAAATCAAAAACCCATACGTAAACAGAGAAATCAAAGGTCTATACGTAAACAGAAAAACCGAAAGCTTATACGTTATGAAAAAAATCAAAAATATATACGTAAACGGAGAAACCGAGGCCCTCAAAAGTTTTAAATGGTACTTCGAATTTTAGAAAAAGGGGTAAAAATTCATATCCCTAGTTATAGAGCAGAGGATAGCAGACCACTTGAACAGTGGGAGCCATGGTGTCCAAAGCAAGCGACTCTGCTACAAAACTCAGAGTCAGTCTTTCTTCTCTTTATTTACCTTTTTTTATTTATTGTTTTATCAATTGTTCTATTGCTATCTTCTGGCTCTTGATCATTGATCGTTTTCCCTGAAACTCTGGTTTGCCCCTTTTCCTCCGATGCTTCTTTTATCAGAATTTGTATGATTGTAGTGCCAAAACCCATGATCAAGATCAAAAATTGTTTTGATTATGTAGAACTATACAAACAAACAATCAATGGAATCGTTTCTTCTCAATTTGGGTGTTGAATTTTTCATTTAATGGGCATTTATCTTCTGGTTCTTGATCATTGATCCTTTTCCCTAAAACTCTGGTTTGCCCATTTTCCTCCGATGCTTCTTTTATCAGAATTTGTATGATTATAGTGGCAAAACTCGTGATCAAGATCAAAAATTGTTTTGATTATGTAGAACTCTACAAACAAACAATCAATGGAATTGTTTCTTCTCAATTTGGCTGTTGAATTTTTCATTTAATGGGCATTTTTCTAGAGCTATAAATTTCTGTAATATGATGAAATATTGTTGCTTTTTGGAAAGAAATCTCACGGGGAGCAATCAAGTGATGGTCTTGGGAACTTATTACAAAAGATGCATCATCTTAAGAGGGAAATTCAAGCAGACAGAACCGTTTCGATTAGAGTATGTTTCCCTCAAGTGTATTGGATTGAACATAAGAAATTTGATTCACTTTCTGTGATGTTAACATGGGTTATTGTGTTCAATGCTTTGTTCTCAGGAAAGAATTGAGAAGAATGCGAAGAAGCTGGAAAGTCATACTTCTAACCTTTTGTCAGAGACATCATCGCGTACTAGTTTGAGTGTGGCTGAAAATGGAAGTGGGAATTTGCTTAGTAGAAGAATTGAGCATCCTCTATACCAGGTCAGTGGAAGTGCTCAGGGGTTCGGAGATAGAGACCACATCAGTTCTCAAGATTCTACACCCTCTTCAAGTACCAAGCTACCTTTGGTTGAGAAGTTACCGCCTTATACTACGTGGATATTCTTGGACAGGTATGATTGTGATTCATACTTAAATTTCTCATCAGTTGAAGTATCATCAGTGATTTAGGCAGTGTTAATTGTTGTTTCATTTGAGGAATTTTTCTTTTGTGCTTTTTTATATCTGAATTTTAACATATGTTGTGCAGAAACCAAATAATGGCTGATGACCAGTCCGTGGTTGGTAAGAGGCGGATTTACTACGATCAGCATGGCAGTGAGGCACTGATATGTAGTGACAGTGAGGAAGAGATTCCTGATCCAGAGGAGGGAAAACGGGAATTTACCAAGGGAGAAGAGCAAATTCTTTGGTAAGTTTAAGAGATGCGAGACATAAAAAATGATCTCTTTCTTTATTAGGAGGAACATAAAATAGCTGCATCTAACAGAGAGTGAGAGGACAGCATTCTTTTAGTAGAATTAGATTCTAAAGAATAAATTAGGCCAATTGAGGATAGAGTGATAGTGAGCTTATTTTTAGCAAAGTCTACTTAGAGATCAATGTTTTTACTCTGTCATTGTTGAGTTGGCAGGAATGTCTTGGAGGAGCACGGGGAGGATGAGGATGTGGTGAAAACTTTAAGCAATTTTATTGGAGCCACCACATTGGACATTCAGGTAGTCCGGTTTGAGATATAGTTAGAAATGTGTAAATTCGCTGATTTCCTGATAGTAATACATGATTTGATGTTTGCAGGACCGGTACATCATGCTCCAGGAAAGAAACAAGGGGAAACTGGACTCTCAATCTGAAAGGGGCATTTCCTTAGATAAGAGTCTTACTGCTGCTTTGGATTCTTTCGATAAGATTTTTTGCCGGCGATGCATGGTACTTCGTGTTATCTGAAGTTATTTGTTAAATAGTACTATAGTGTTACAATCTCTGAGTTGAATCATAATTATCATGATATCTATGCTTATATCTTGCATCTTATCCAACAGGTCTTTGACTGTCGTCTGCACGGTTGTTTTAACACAATTATTTACCCTGTAAGAAGCAGGATTGTTTTAACTTTTCACTTGTTTATTTCATTTTTTATATTATTTATTTGAGGTTTGTTTGACAGAATGAAAAGCAGATATATTGGCCTGAACATGAGGACGGTAGGAAACCTTGCAGTGATCAATGTCACCTTAGGGTAAGACTTTTCTTTTCATTTGTTAACATTCTGCCACAACTTATTCTTTTTAGTCCAGTGAGCTTGTATCTACTTTTCCTTTTGTGTTATGTTCCCATTTGGCGTTCAAATCTAATTCCCATGTGAATTTGTTTCAGTTGAGCATTGTCAAAAACTTGTTAGAAGATTCAAATGCTAATGCTATGGATAGGTTAGCATTATATGATGCTGAAGAACCTAGTGCTCATGTTGTTGTGGATCTCACAACCGATGATGATGAAAGAGCCATGCCTGTTAAACCAAACACTACTACTAGTTTACAAGTTGCTGCTGGAGCTCTAAATAGGGATATATCTGTTACATCAATAAACCTTGAGAGTACAGGGAAACGGAAGGTCATGAAGCAAACAGATACAGAGGAACAAGACCTAGGAAAAGTCTCTGATGACATCCAAGGTTTAACTAAGAAACTGAAAAAATCAGCTGCTGTGGATTTAGAAGCTGGAAGAATTGAAGATATTCCAGGACAGGATAGTCGACATCCAGATGCTGGTTTTGATAGTAATGATGAACTTCAACTAATCACGCATGTCTCTGGAAGTGCATCCCGTGATAAACCTGATAGCAATTTTAGAAATGAACTAGGAGGCATGGTGGAAGTAATTGATTTGGAGCCATTGGATTCCATAGGAGTAGAAGTCGAAAGGGTGTGTGGCAATTCTGAATGGAAACAAATGGAGAAAGAATTATATATGAAAGGATTGGAGATGTTTGGAAGAAACAGGTAACGCCTTTTAAGTTATATTCACTAATTCTTTATTAACTGGCTTAGTTCGTTTAATGCCATACCGATAACATCATAGAAAATGAGACCTTTAAGAGAATACTGACTATATCCTCGTGTACATAATCTTTGCAGTTGTCTCATAGCCAGGAACTTACTTTCTGGATTAAAGACTTGCGTGGAGGTGTCCAGATACATGCATGAGGGTGGAGTTCTAATGCCTCTTAAATCCACTGCTGGGCCAAGTTCATTTATGGAAGACAACGGGAAAACTGATGCAGAACATACTGTAAGCTTCATTATCTGTTATTATAATTCTTCTTATTACTGCAAGCTCCATAACTTACTCTCTTCTTTCTCAGGATCAAGAAATGCCAGGAAAGTCCCGATTAATTCGTAAAAGGGGGAAAGCAAGAAAGCTCAAATACTCTATGAAGACAGCTGGTCACCCATCGATCTGGAAAAGAATTGCTGATGGGAAAAACCAGTCTTGCAAGCAATATATGCCATGTGGATGCAAATCTATGTGTGGTAAAGATTGCGCTTGTCTGAAGGATGGAACTTGCTGTGAAAAGTATTGCGGGTATGTTTGGATGGTCTTTTAGATAGATAATTGAGAAGTAAATGGTCTCTAAGTAGTTTGGCATTGATTTTTAGATATGCATATTCTCTGTACATGAGTTTTTAATTTTTTTGACATGTTTCCCTAGACGATTATATATAAATTTACAATTATAATGAGAGAGAATTTTGATACATACAATTAATTCTTGACTCTTTAGGTGTTCCAAGAGCTGCAAGAATCGTTTTAGGGGCTGCCATTGCGCGAAGAGTCAATGCAGAAGTCGCCAGTGCCCATGCTTTGCTGCTGGACGTGAATGTGACCCAGATGTTTGTCGCAATTGTTGGGTCAGGTAATGAGTTTCAGCTAATTACTTTGGATATTCTCGATGACATGTTGAAGCATTCATATGTCATGTTTCTTGTTAAATCTTATGAAATTTTTTAGGTCTCCTTAGCATTTCTGTAACTTTATTAGACATGACATGACAGTATGTGACATATCACTTTAAAACTAAATAATTATTCTTTGAGGTCATGTTTGAATTAGGTCCTTTAGAGATGTTTTCTCTTTGTGCAATCCCAGGAATACATATTGATTTTCATTTCTAAGAAGAATATCATTTTCTTGTGTTTGCTTCTCTCCTTTTTCCTAATGAGGCCTTATTTAATTGTGTCCATTCTTTTCATGGAAAGTTGTTTCACTTTCACCATTAGCGGCGATTATAAATGTTACTTCCTTAATGCAGTTGTGGGGACGGTATTCTAGAGGAGCCAGAGCCACCCAGACAAGGAGATGGCCAATGTGGAAACATGAGGCTCCTTCTGCGGCAACAACAAAGGGTGGGGAATGAGCTTTTTGTTTAAACATGTTGACTGTTTCATGCATGAAATTTATTTATGAGAATCATAATTATAAACCTTTTTTTTTCCAGATTCTTTTGGGCAAGTCTGATGTTGCTGGATGGGGAGCCTTTATAAAGGTTGGAGATGAATTTAATCCATTAGTTTCTTATTAACTTGGAAGGAAATCTTTCACCTAACTTGGATTTACCTGATTTCAGAACTCTGTCAACAAAAATGAATACCTTGGAGAATACACTGGTGAACTAATTTCCCATCGAGAAGCTGATAAGCGTGGAAAGATTTATGATCGTGCAAACTCATCATTTCTTTTTGACCTAAATGACCAGGCAAGTGACTGTTACCGTGTAAAGATTTTTATTTCGTATCCCTGGCTTCGTGCGTTCTAATTCCCTTGATTATATTCATTTTAATATTCCTTATGCTGGCAAGATTGAATACTTGTATGACTTCACTCTGGTATTGTTAAAATTTGATATCTAAGTCGAGCTACCATGTTCGTTACAGTATGTCCTGGATGCTTATCGAAAAGGAGACAAGCTCAAATTTGCCAACCATTCATCAAATCCAAACTGCTATGCAAAGGTATTAGAGTTTCTGTTACTCATCTTTGTACTACTTGATGTTTGCTGAGAAACTACAAACGACCTATGCAGGTAATGTTGGTGGCAGGAGATCATCGTGTGGGCATTTTCGCCAAAGAGCGTATCGAAGCTGGTGAGGAACTCTTCTATGATTATCGTTATGGCCCAGATCAAGCACCTGTGTGGGCTCGAAGACCAGAGGGTTCAAAGAGGGATGACTCAGTCTCTCAAGGCAGAGCAAAGAAACACCAATCTCATTGATGATGATGATGAGTTGATGAGTATGGAGTGGTAAATAACAGTCCAACTCTGGAGCTTTCCTCATAGGGAAGCTTGTGTGAAGTTATATATACCAGATAGATATACATGTTTATATGCCTACACATAATTATAATCGTGCCTGTTCCTTTACATCTAAAGTGAATTGGCAATAAGAAAGAAAATTGTTATTGGGAATAAGCTAGATGATCCTTCTAGCTTCATTTTTAGTTAAGCGACCATTAGTTTTGCAGATGCAGGTACCATCGTTATGATACAGTTGAGGGAATTGCTTCCTACCCAACTTCTTTGCATGTAATATAATGTGGTATTGCTCTATATTGTATGACATTTTGTTTGTTATATATTGTGCACAATTTGTATTGAAATTGGTTATCTTCTATTACAAAGTACAAGGATCAGCATCATGAAAGGGAAGTTAAACTTTCTTTGCAGGGATTTTCTATTTACAAGAGTGTATTTAGACTTACAAGAGGAATGTTATAAGAAGACCAGAGTTTTAAGCTGTTTGAAGGATCAGAGGAGGAATAAATTAATCAAAGAATAATGATAAAAAAAGATGAAACAATTTATAGGTCAACTACCCCAAAACAAGTTGACCTCCTCTTTTAGACATCTGCAAATGAGCATACAACAATTCATTCCAGGAATCTGGAACTCCAGGAAGACACCAATGGCTACAATCTTGACCGCTTTGCTTTCCTCTTTTTCCATATACAGAGGGATGACCATCTATTCTATATTCAGATAAACTAGTTATGTTCAACACAGTTACAGGAGTCTTCATCCCTTGAATGACCTCCTCTACTATCATATTTTTCTCAGAAACTGAGGAACTCGGAGATTCAGACAGCGGTCGATTCGCTTCTTTACAATGGCCGCCAGAATTCCACTGGCCTCCGCTGTTTCAAATGGTAAGAAACTACTTAGAAACTCAGATGGAAGTGGTTCCAAATGTACTTATAGAGTAAGCAGTTTTAAGTGGAAAACCTGAAATGGGATGGACTTGAACTTCGAAAGAAAACACGGGTTTTGCCAGGGTTGATGCGTCTATCAACCCATGTTGCCCATGTTGTTAAAGCTTTTCTGAAAGCTGTGGAAACATCAAGACGAGGATGAACTTGGCCCCCTTCTTGGTAATAATTTATCCTGCTTCAAACTCCAATTGTTAAAAACAATCAAACCAATAAAAGGATAGATAATTTAGCTATAAAACTTTGATTTTAAATCAATTTACTAATTGGGAAATAAAATCTTGTCCGGGTTTTGCATAAAGTAGTGGTCCAATAGTTGAAAATAATCTAGCTCTTAGCAGTTGCGGAATCTATACCAAAGAAAGGTCAAAACTTGAAAAGATTGGAACTGACCCTGCTTTAGTTTTGTAATGGGTCCACCAATGAGCAGTATTGAAAACCAAGACATCAGCTCCTTTCCATCTAGATGAACCACGATCAATAGAATCAATTCTCAAAGTTTGGACTCTCTTCTGTCCCACTCTTGCCTTGCCTTCATGAACTAGGAAATGGGTCACATAGTACTCTACTGTACATTTGTAATCCTGCAAAAACGACTTCAAAAGTAAATACAAAAACACCTGAAACGACAATCAACAAACAGAATGGCAATAGAGAGACAATTTTGCAGAGTTACCACAAATCTGAAACTATAATCTCCCTTGTCTTTGGTGATTCTCCGGCCATGAGTTTCATAGACCTTCTTTGGATCTTTAATGGCTCCCATTAACATACAAAGCATGGATTCCCATTGATTCCTATTAATAGAATCACCCACAAAAACTAGTCTTTTGCCTCTCATCAATTCCAGCATTTTTGTGGCATTGAACCTAATGAACAACAACCCACCAAAAAAAAAACTTCAAAATTGCCTTTCTACTAGCTAAATTGTGCCCAAATCTAATTAAAAAGCCAAGAAATTGTTAAATAATGTAAAACCAAATAAGATTGAACAAGGTAGTACCTTGGGATTTCACAATTTTCTGGTTGCCATCTCCACTTCATGTAGTCTTTGTCTGATCTTCCATTACCCACACAGTTACAACCTTCGTCTATAAAAGGACAGGAAAAATTTGTATAAAGAGGATAGTTTTCGTCATAAATCCACCTTCCTTTTGTAAGGTCACATTTTCCAATCCTCTTCTCTATCTTCTCAATACTTGAAACTATAGGCTTTTCAGGTGAACTTTCTTCTGTTTTCTTCTCTTCAACCATCTTGCCAATGGAAATATCAAAATTGGTTGTATTTGCAGTGACATTTTTCTCTTCAATCTTCTCACTACTTGAAACTTCAATTTTCTCAGATGAGATTCCAGGTACACTATCTTCCATTGAAGGGGAATCTCCTATAAAGTCGCCATTTTTGTTTTCTTCATCTTCTAGCACTGGGGGTTCATTTTTCTCTCTCTGTAGCTCCCTAATATCTGAAATCTCGCCAAACCCAGAAATATTTTGAGGTTTCCTGAAGCGGGTATGAACCAAAACTGAGTTTTTCACACCACTAGCTGAAGAATTTCTACTCAAACCAGTCAGAGTCTGAACAGTAACCGCTCTGAGAGACGAACTGTTGAACTCAATATGTACCTCTTGACGAACTGGAGGAGTGGATTTTATGACCCAAAAAGTAAAGAAGAAGATGCAGATGATAGAGGAAGAGATTGTGAAACAAAACATTAGTAATCTAGTGGGTTTGAAGGAGAAGCTTCTTTGCCTTTCCATTTATATGGATTCTCACTTGCAGAAAGAGAGAAAATGAAGACCAATTGGGATAGTTGAGAAGTTGAGATTTGTCAAAAGTTAGGTGTGGATGCATATGATTGATGAAGAAAAGAGGAAAAGAATCCCAAAACAGCAAGACATTAACAGGAAAATCAATGAAGATGTTTGAGACTGGAGACATAAAAGCAGCCTGGAGCAGGTGGGGATTAAGCCAAAGCTTACTTTAGGTATGTATTTACCAAAAATACCCTCAACTCCTTTACATATTTTGCCCCTTCAAAAAGAAGTTAATTGTTAAGGAATATTAAAGATACAAATTAAGCAACAAATCTACTTAAATCCCTAAAAGATTGAGCAACAATTTGAATTCAAATCCAAGATTTATATAATAATTCCCTTTTGAAGAAATTACATCATATGCCCCTTTTTTTCCTAATCCATTACATTTGCACATATGTTTTAAAATTATTTTATTTGTATCTTTCTTTTTTTGTGTAAAATATTTTTTTATCCCTTCATGTTCAGATCATCTATCTTAGTCTCTAAATTTCTTTGTAATTTGTTATTTTGTGGAAAAATAAAATAAGTAAAAAATGTAACATATTTGTGATGGATTTAAAATTAGGATATAAATGTTTTAATGCCTCGTTTTAGGGGCATTTGTGTAGTTCCCCCTTCCTTTTTCGTAACAAACTTAATGTACATTGCAGAATAAAATAAAAAGGGTCCACAAGATTAAAAAATAATTTTATGTATAAGGTGATTGAGATATTGAAATTTAATAACAAAATAATATGAAAAATAATATTTTGTTTAAAAGATGGTAGGAATATTAATAATATAATGTAAAAGATAGTAAAATTTAGGTGTGTAAAATGTAAAAGGTAGTGGTGTGAGGTCTATAGGATAAAATACAATATGATAATGGTTAGAATTTTGAAGAATAAAATAAAATTTAAAATTTATTATTTATTGGGTTTGTTGTATGAAGTCATTATTCATTGAATCCTATCTTGCAATTGAAAAATAAGCCTAACAAGGTTAGGATTAGAATTTAAAGTAAGCTTGTTTACACAATTGGGCTTCTTGCCTTGGCCCCCGTCCTAAAAGAGCCTTGATTAGTCTAGCATCCTTAAAATTTTCATCATTAAAGTGATGCCAACGCACGTGACGTGAACCATGAAAATGAAAGGTGTAACGGTGTCTATCTAGTTATAAATATTTAGATGCCAAATTTGCACAAAAACAAAACTTGTGGGGCTAGGACTACGAACTAGAAAGAATGAGACCAAAAGATGAATATGATACTTATATGAGGAACGTTTAATGGTGACAGCGATGTTTATTGTCGCCATACTATACTTGTTCTGATGGTGACAAAGTGGAAAACTAGTGAAGGTGTGAATTTTAGTATGCCGGTGTAAAGGGATAATTACATTTTGGTACCTCTAGTTATACGAAATTATAAAAAGTACCTCTAGTTTTGAAAAATAACAAAATAAGGCCTTTAGTTTGAAGTAAATCACTTTTGGTACTTCCTCTCAAATTCTAACATGTAAAAAGACAAAATTACTTCTGTACTTTTTTTTTCTTTTTCTTTTCCTTTTCCTTTTTTTTTTCTTTCCCTTTTTCTTTTCCTCTTTCTTCTTTTTTCTCCCCCCCCCCCCCCTCCCTCTTTCCCCCCCCTCCCCCCCCCCCCCCCCCCCCCCCCCGTTC